>CAKAOJ020001005.1:0-13356 GCA_916701645.2 Sebastolobus alascanus | reverse complement strand
TGTGCAGCTTAAAACCATGAAATAATGCAGTAACGGGTTTGACATATTAATCACTGCTGTCTTTAAGTGAAATAGTTCCATGTGTGGCTCCTGGCAACAGATTATAGACTATAGAATGGGACGTGAGAAACTGGTTGATGCCAATCAGCAACTGTGTGATGAATCCAGTGAAGGGCCTTAAGATGCAGAACCACTGATGCACATTAAATATTTATTTAAAGAATCTGACTGATAAACTGATAAATCTGACCTTATCACAGACTATGTTTAGGGGTCATTAAGAAACAGTTCTATCATTATACTGTATATTTACATGTCTCACTTACTACAAATCTGGGTCACAATTCTTTAAGGAATAAATCTAATGTTATCATCTTTAAGATGTCAGTGCTCGTTGCTTTGGCGACACCCCCGGTTATTGTTTGCGTTGCCTGCGTGCCTATTCCAGTGCACAAATCTGCACCTAGAGGTGACTCTGACTGGCAGAACACATTCGATGAAAATATTGAATGTTTGTAAAATAATATATATTTAGCAGTGGTATCAAAGTCATGCTAATTGGATTATTGTGACACATACTGTGACACTACATATACATACATACATACACGTACAGTAACAGATGTGGCTTTTGTACAGGTACGTCTCTTTTTGCATTTTGAAGGCCCTGTCAACATGCACCACTTCACACCGAGACACAAGAGTATAAGGAAAACACTGGAAGTATAAGTGACAAGTGTCTATATGTGAAATAAGTCCTGGAAATAACACAGCCCCCCCCCCTCACCCTATCCCAGACACCTACCCACCTATTCACTGCCCTCTCCCCCACCTCAACCCCCCTCCACAGTTTTCAAAGTCATACCATGTCTTCACTTCTGTGTTTGTCTTTGTTTGGTGCTCTTTTTAGTTTTCTAAATCTTGCTAAACCATCCCACCCAGCCACCAGAGAATAAACACATTACATGGGAGCTCCTTAAAGGATAATTCCAGTTTATTACAACAATGGTCTTATTTTGTAGTCGCACATCATTTCCATTTAATATTAGAAAGCAGTGAAACCTGAATTTCTGTGTTTGTTGCAGAGTAAAAACAAGTCAAGTCAATTATATTACTAGTGCAGTGTCAGTTCAAAACATGCCAATTCAGAACAGGCCGAACGCTCGGCCTGTGGTGTTGCTACTTGCAGCTTTTTCGAGAACCGCTTCTTCGGGACCTGAGCCGAATACACCTGCCGTGACGTAGTTGCATCACACACAAAGTTGCAGCCAATCCACGGTCAGAGACACCGGTGAAATACACTCTGGTTCACGGGGAAAAAAACACCAGGAGCAGACTTTAGCATCGTTAGGCAAGGAGGGCAACTGCCTGGGGCCCCCAACTAAAGGGCCCCAAACAGCTGTAGATCTGTTATGATGCTTAGATATGAAAAGCATTGAACCATGTTACTATTCTAACTCACTGTACCCGGACATAACTTAAAAAAAGGCCCCCAAAGCATGTAGAAATATACAACTACCTACTCTGTACTTCTATTTCAGAGGAAATCATTGTAGTACTACATTTACCTGACAGAGAAATGTTTACAGGTTACGTTGCAGATTCAGAATATAACAAATATCATGCATAATTATTAATTAAAGCTAGAGTTGGTAATCTTCTTCAAAAACAGTTTAGTTATATTTGTTGAAATTCTCATCACATCCCGACAGCAATCAGTAAATCAAATGTTCTGACAACACATGCTGCTAGCTTGATAGCTGTGAGTACCAAAAATAGCAATGTTTGTTGCTTACGTTCATTATATTCATAATGATAATTTTGGGGGTGTGGCCTTGGAGGGAGGCCTGAACTGATGGGCTGTCAGTGGGGTTTTCGGTTGGATAATTTTTTAAATCTAGCGTATTCTTGCTAGTTTCTCAAGCTTACCAACCCTAGCTTTTAACTATCCAGCATCATATTAGAATTAAAAGCTCCACCTTGAACAAACGTTAAGCACATTTAAGTACATTGAGCTGATAATACCTCTCTTTCTCTCTTCACTTGAAGTAAACATTTGAATGCAGGACTTTTACTTGGCAGTATTAATAGTTTTACTATTAATAGTTTATAGTTATAGTTGAGTTTTGAGTAGGCCTATACCTCTTCTACCACTGCCAATACCAATATTCCCAGTAAGAGAAAGGGTGAAAAGTAAAGCAAGACGGCGTTCCCCCTGAAAAAACACACCAAAGTCACCGTTACTCGCGGTCAGAGACATCGGTGAAATATACTTAGTGGAGGTCATTTCCAAATAGACATATTAGTCACTTGCTTTGACATAACCACTAGAGCATGGATGTAATTAGTGAAGGTATTTTGCTGGCGGTAACGTTATTAGTGTTATAAGTTAGTATCAAGTCATACACCAGGGAAATACATTCTTACGCTTCGTCCACACTGAGAACGTCAGGAGCGCGTGGCGGCTGCGTGATTCATGCGTCGGGTGTCCACACCAGCTGCGTGTCTGCTGCTGCTGTCAGCCCTTTCTTCCTACATAGAGTTAGCCTTTCATAATGTCCATTTCATTTCATTATAAATGTCATTTATATTTATTTTAGACAGAGAAAGGTTAAGAAACATGTGATAATTTGTAGATAATAGTAATAATCAACAATTAAATACCCATGCTATATTCATTCATGGAGCTCTGCAAGTCACTGCATGTTCTACAACACTGTCCGGCACATATTTCAGAATAAAAGCCTTGTGTTAACAAATGAGGGAATTCTGTCAACAGAAGAAAAAAAACACTTGATGGCTTTTATTTTGAAATGAAAGCAGGAAGTGTTGATTAAAACCCCTTACTTTATTCATTCATGGATCCCTGCAAGTCACTGCATGTTCCACAGCACTGTCTGCACATATTTCAGAATAAAAGCCTATTGTTAACAAATGTAGGAATTCTGTCCATAGAAAAAAATGCTTGATGGCTTTTATTTTGAAATGAAAGCAGGAAGTGTTGATTTAAAAACGAATCTTTACTTTTTTTCATCTCCGTAACATTTTCTACAGATAGAGACATGTAAACTGTAGTAATGTTGCTGATATGATGTCAATATACAGTCAATAGATCACTTTCACTGTCTGTTGATGCTGTGAACCGCGCGGCTCGCGTCAAAAATAGTGTGGCTGCTCTAACCTGTTAACACCGTCGCCGAAATAAAAAACAACAGGTAACGCAGCCGCCACGCGCTGCTGACGTTCCCAGTGTGGCCGAGGGCTGACTCACGGGGAACAAAAAATAACCCACAAGTCACACTGGTGAAATACACTCTGGTTCGATTCTGCTTTCAGTTGGCTATCTGCTCATTTTGACTCCAGAGAAGTGAAGAAGAGTTCAGTTGTAAAGTGAGCTGCAGTCAGTGAGCCGTGGTCTGCCTGCTGCGGGACTACATACTGGACTCAGTGTGCAGAGCCCTCGTGATGCACAGAGTGCTGTTCGCTTGTTTATTCAAAGTTTATTAATGCTAAACGTGTTGTGCGTACAAATTGCACCAAATTCGACAAAGCACTCCCTCGAGTCCCTAAGCAATACACCCGCCAAGTGTAAAGTAGATCAGATGAACCTGGAGATACAATAAGGACATACAGACGGACAGAGATTCCTAGCTTTAAAAATGCAGGTGCAGCCACCAAGAATTTCCCCTCCCAGCCAACTTCCAGCCACTGGTGTGTAAATACTTCCTTTACAAAAACACATAAATCAACTGAAGAATTAAGTTTCTTTGTTTAGGCCACGGTTTCAACTGTACGTTTCTCAGACTTACAGTAGTAGCTGGAACTTTAATAATGTTTGTTGCCCCTCAGTTGTCAATAGTTAGTCACATATTTATAACAACATAAACCCTGATTTTCAGTGCCGGAATGTAACTATGTATATTTACTCAAGTACTGTACTTCAGTACATCTTTGAGATACTTGTTCTTTACTTGCTAGTATTTCCATTTTATGCTACTTTATACTTCTACTCCATCAGGTCTGTGTAGCACTTATCAGTTGAGTATTTCCATAAAAAAAAAATGAAAAATAGAAAATTGGAAAATTTAATTTAATTTTCTGAAAAAAAAATTATAATTTTGTCAGATCAATGTATAACTAAGATTTGGGAGTCGTTTTTCGAATTTGTGGAATGTTGAATAGGAAAATTTAAAATTTAAAAACATAAAATCTGAGAGTTTTTATTTCTATTTGTGTGTTGGGCTGCCTGAGAGGGCGGGTCTAAATGCCCCACTCAGCTTACGTCTGATTGGCTAGCCCAGGGCGGGGCCGCTCATCTCAAGGATTACATCCGGTCATGGCGGTGCACGTATTCATCTGTTGTAGGTGAGTCTCGACGGTTTTCACTCTAAATGCACATTTGTCCGAGGCGCAAACTCACGGGAGGACTCAGTGAAAGTATACAGTATATAGCTGGAGAGCCATATAAAGTGATTTTCTCCTGTTGCCCAGGACAGTATATATAGCTAATGTTAGCCTTGTTATGCTTCATAAATGCTTGCAGATGCTGCTGCATAGAATGAAATATAAAAACTAAAGTCAGATTGTATAAATTACACTATCACTGTAAAGTTGATTAGCTGAGATGGTAAATGCATCCTGTGAGTCAGTACGAATTGGTGCTATACATGTCTGAATGTTTCTGTGTAACGTTAGATGCTCCAACAGCTATATAATAATAATAACATATAATCTATTATTATAGGTTGTTTTTTTGTTGTGATATAAATTGATTACAAAACAGGTGAAGACACGTGCAGGGACATATATATATAAAAAAACAAAAGATATTATACAGAGAAGCACACTCCCTCATACACATCAAATATGATAAGAACACTTGATTTCCTGGATTATCCTGGAAGGAGTGATGATCCGACCCAAAATGTCCCCTGATGTATATTCTTTGATTATACTGTTCTCAAAATAGTGTCTGTCCACGATTCCCTCAAAGATGACCCAAGGACCTGCAGTGTGTCGCGAAATCTTCATCATATAGGCCTTGAATAGAAAGGCAAATCAAGCTTTTTTTAAAAAGGGGAAACTTTATAAACTTTGTGAAATGATGTCTGCGACAAATTTGTAATTATTTGTCTTGTTGTAAATTCATGAATTGTAAACTCATTGTTAGTTTGTCCTGGCCTGTTGCGGTACAACTGCAATTTAAAAACAGCACCCATAAACTATCTACCTCCAATTCAAGCTGATCACCTGAAGATCCTGACCCTGAAGAGAGGTGTAAACTTCTATATATACATTTGAATAGCAAGACAAGCTGGACACTTGTTAAATTCCACAGTAATAATATAATATAAAAGGGTTTACTCTGCAAGCGCAAAATATGTTTCACACAGTCCGTTTCAACTAGGGCTGTAGGCTGAATAGAATAAAATATATAGAATAGAATATAAAAGTCAGAATTGATTGAAAAACGATCGATGTAATCATTTTCAAAATTCACAACATGTTTTTTATCTAACAAAATATTCTGCTTCAATCCATAGCCTATTTGTTGGCGTTTAGCCTTTCAAAAACAACATTTTCACTGTGGTTTGCTCTCCCACACAAAGGGAGGACGCGCCTGTATTGACCGAGAGGTCTAGCAGCAATCTAACAGCACCATAAATTACATTTATACTACCACAATAACACAAAATCATATTTTAGGGTGATGACATCATAAAATATAACAACAGACATTCAAAGCTTCATTCCAAAACCTCAATAGAAGCTTCGGTAGGCTGCAGGCCTAGTTTCAACTGATTTTATCATTACACTGTATTTATGAAAAAGACAATTTTCTTGGTGGTAAACATGTCAACTTTAACAAATAATTAGGGCTGTCAGAGTTAACGTGATAATAACGTGTTAACGCAAATTTGTTTTAAGTAATTTCTTAAACGCACTAATGAAACTTGCGTTTTTTAGGTTATATAGTTTTATAGCTAGAGTGAGGATACTGGTATCATATGAAACTAGAAATCCTGGTTAATCCATCGGTACCAACCAATGTCATATTAACTTGTCGTGAAGGAGGCTAAATAACGCTCCAAAGTTGCGCTAAATTTAGGTGAGGAAAAACTGGCATGGCCATTTTCAAAGGGGTCCCTTGACCTCTGACCTCCAGATACGTGAATGAAAATGGGTTCTATGGGTACCCACGAGTCTCCCCTTTAGGGTGTTTTCACATTTCTTTTTAAATGAAACAAACTCAGTCCTCTTAAAGTGGACCAAAAAGGAGACCAACAGAAAAGGGACTCAGTTCTTTTTGCGTTCACATTGTCAGTTCATTTGAAAGAGGACTCAGTTCTGTTTCTGGTCCACTTCAGCTCTGATGGAGCTTCAGTCCTCTCTCTGTTCACTAAGGGAGATAGGGTCCAGGTTGAAAAACACTGAAGTTACTCTTTAAGCCCAGATAAAAGAATCCCTCTAGAGCAGGGCTTCTCCAAGTCCAGACCTAGGTCCGCATCCGGACCAAACGGCAAGTCAATACGGACCCAGCCCATACTTTGCGGATTACGTTGTTAAATTATTAAAGACCGTAGAGTATTGATAAGCTCTGACGTTATCGGTTCTTTTATCTGTTCTTTTTTTAATGTTTTGGCATAATTTATAGTTACGCTGCATCTTCTCTGCTCTCTGTGTCGAACGAGTGTCAGCGAACAGCAGATCAGCGAGGCCGCGGAGGAGACAGTGAAGTGAACCAGGGGCCTGTTTCACAAAAGCACCATAAAGAAATCACAGGATAAGAGAGAAAGCAAGGCTTGACCGAGTCTAGTCACTTCATCCCGGCTTAATGCGTTTCACGTAGGCCGAGCTACTGAGTTACTGTCACTTCACCTTAAAAGTGAGCGGTGGAAGTTAATATATTATTTAGGAAATTTACCATAAAGATTAATTACAACCACTAATATTCACAAAGCTAGAATACGACGATACTATAGCCTCTTTATATACTGTATATAACAATGATTAATACATTATGTTTCATACATGCTTACAGTGTGCACTGGACTGATCACTTACATCTCTTTCTAATTTCCTCAATGTGTTTTTATCTCCAGAATTCGGTTCAAGTCCTGCAGGGTTGTTGTTTTTTTGTGTGGTTTTAAACGTCGACTCTTTTTAAATAAATCACTTTTTTCATTGATATTTTCACCTCTGCAAACTATATTTGCTTTTTTTAAGTGTGTGCTGTATGCCTACAGACATCTGACAGTTTGTCAATTCTTTAAAACACATATTAATTAGCACAGCAGGAATTGTGAATGGTGTGCCCTATTACGACCATTATTTATATAGAAAGAAAGAAAGCTGGATGCAGCCTACATGTCAGTCTAGTGGAAATACTTATTTAGTCCATAATGGATAAGAAGTCAGTGATGTGGTGCTCATAGAAAACATCATTTTAACAGGACGGAGAGGCAGTGTAGTGAGTGTTACACCATGCACAGTTCCTGCTGTGCAGCACACACTTAAAAAAACATACCGAGGGGATTAGAAAGAGAAGTAAGTGATAAGTAAAATGTACACTGTAAGTATACACAGTAACACGATGTATTAGTTATTGCTATTTCTTTCTCCCCCAGCAGACAAGTGATCCAAGAAAAATAAAAGGTCAAAAGGGATTGTGGTGTCCTCTCCCTGTTGTTTCATGAATATACAGAAACACTATATAGTTACTGCTCCACTGAACTTTATCAGCCATTTCTAATCAATAATATATTCATCAAACCTCTATCAACAATATGAACAGCAGTCTTCATAAACACATTATAACCGTAATAATGACTATCACATGAATGATTATAAAAAATAAAAATTAAATCACAATGATATAAAATATGGTATTTTAATGCAGGATAATAAAAATAAGGCTAAATACATACATAAGAAGATGGACTAACTGTAAAAAACACACTGATTTCTGATCGGAGTGACTGCTGACTGAACAGATAAGACACTAATTAATTAATCAAGGCTGGCTGTTAGCCCGGTATATAATATATATATATATATATATATATATATATATATATATATAATAAATCTCCATGGTAACGTATGTGCCACTGCTTTCATGAAACCGAGTCAAGGCTAAACCCCCGGCTTAATCCCTGATCTAGGTTTTGTGAAACAGGCCTCCGGTGAGTGAACTTGAGGATTCCTTGAGTTGACGACCACTACGCTTGTTACCGTGAGGGCAATGAAACCGAGTAAAAAGCCAATAATTTATCAATACACTCGTTCAACAAGCATAAACAAGTTAACGTGTAGAAAAGCAGCGCACGTTAGCTCGGCTAATAACAAGTTAGAAACAAAGCTAAAACAAAAGCTGTCTGTCTGAGTAGCGATCACATGACTCACATGACTACGTGACAAAATAAGGTTACTTTTAGTTTCACGCGGTACATGAACGGTGGTCTCCTGGGTGTAAGCTGAATTTTGAGTAAGTTGACACACAGAGACAGACAAACATTCACGCTCACATTGAAACGTTAACCTAGCCTGCGTGTCTTTGGGAGGAAACCCAACGCAAGCATGAGAGAGAACATGCAAAACTCCATGCAGAAAGGAACCAGCCGGCCAGCAATCTGGAGCCGACCCACTGCTGCTGGAACCAAAAGATAACTACAAAATTTAGAACTGATTTGTGATAAACCGGAATTATCCCTTTAATGTTACGAACACATGGATTCTTGCTGTCGTATCTATAATAACTTACATGAAGTCAATAAACAGAGGTGTCCTTCATGTCCAATTTAGCGTATACTGGCTGTACTTAGCAGTGGAGGCTTTCCAGACATGGAGAAAACTGACATTTCATAATCCTTAGAATTAGTCCACACTAGCTATGAAAGGTCAGGGTTCAGAGAAAGGAGATGATGGAGCTATGTTTGGAGAAAACACTGTTGGTGTTTAGGGTGATGAAAGATAATAGCAGGTATCAATGAAGAGTAGATATGATCTCTTCAAAAAATGCTCAAAACCTTACAGAATGTGTCCAGCCATCAACAGCCTCCTCTGTCACTCTTTAGTAGTCGTTTGTCATCAGTGTGTCGTGTTCCTGCCCACAAAAAACTTTTATAAATTTGCAGAAACTCTGTCAATCATTATGTTTTTGTTTCTTTAATACAATTGCACTGATGCTGTTTTAATTTTACTATTTTAAAGTACTTTGTTTTCTTGGTAAGTCAGAACTCCCCCCCTGTTATTAAATGAAGAGAGTTGATGTAGGTAACCTGACCCCAGACCCTTCGGCCCTTTAGTGCCAGTGGATTTTCTGAGTAGCAGAAAGGCATCAACTTTGTCACAATAGAGCTGTTATTTTTTATGTGTATTTGTTGTTGTTTTGATGATGATGATGATGATGATGATGATGATGATGATGATGACGATGTTATTTTGACCCACTATGCTGTATTGTAACACGATGTTGTTGTGGTGCTCTAGTGGTAAATAAATTATTTAAGTTTCAAGGGAATTCAGTGTTACGTACTTTCTGATGCTTCATTTGTTTGTCTGACGTTTATATTTAATCTGACGGCTGCAGCGTCTCCTGTCAGCGTCTCCATCCTACACTTGTTGAGTTTTGACTGTGGAAAGCCACAAAGACAAAGGAGAGGCTCGTGTTCCCACCCCGTGATTTGTAGTATAAATCATACTGCAGAGGTTAACTTCTTACCCTTCCTTCTCTTTTGAAAAAGTACACAGATTGTTTTTTTTTACACCTGCACCTGTATCTCTGCCGTTTCTTCTCTGCTGTGAGTCACTCAGTGCTTTAATTTATATTGTGGGCCTCCAGAGGGTATGAACATCAGCATAAACAAAAGGAAATATGTAAAAAACATGAATATGTGTCTTTCTCTGTCCTCATAACAAAAAGGGCGTGCATGTTCCTGGCTTAGACTGAAGTAAAGCTAGTATGAGTGTCATGGTCTACATAGAGTGTTTCCTGTTTTATTTTGTAATTCGGTCCTCCTGTGTCTTGTCTAGTTTTGCTTCCTGCCTTTGTTTGTTTTCCCGCCTTTTTGTGATTGTTTGCCCCGCCCTGATTCGTTCCACCTGTGTGTAATCTCCTAGTGTATTTAAGCCTGTGTGTTCCCCTCTGTCTTTGTCGGTTCGTCGTCGTTGCCTCCCTGTGTTGCGTGTCACCTGTAAGTAATTCTAGTGTTTGTTTTTGCATTTTCATGTGTTGTTCTTTTCGAGCCTTTAGTGGATGGCATGCCGGACCAGCTGCCTTTTTGTGTTTCTCTGCTAGTTTAAATAAATCTTGAATTATACCTGCGTCATCTCCTCCTCCTCTCTCTGCATTTGCGTCCACCACCTTAAAACCCAGTAAACCTGACAATGAGTCCAGTATCCCAAAGAAATGCGTCCACATCGAACGATTCTGCACCCCAAGATTTATGCAGTGCCTACATTTAGAGCTAATGCGGTAAGTAGTGGGCAGGAAGTACAGGTGTGTAGGTACAGGTGGTTGGTGGGACTGTAGCATGTCTCACACAGGCTGGAGTTCATGTCCTATTCCAGATCTGCACATTATTTTAGCCTTTTATTACCAGTAACCACAACACTAACTTCACTTACTTTAAAGATATACTCTGCCCACACACTAATTTTATTCTGACTTCCAATATCACCTCCTCATTCTTAAATATCACCTCCACATTCCTAAATATCACCTCTACATTCTTAAATATCACCTCCACATTCCTAAATATCATCTCCACATCCCTAAATATCACCTCCACATCCCTAAATATCACCTCCACATCCCTAAATATCACTTGTTTATCCCTAAATATCACCTCCACATCCCTAAATATCACCTCCACATCCCTAAATATCACCTTCACATCCCTAAATATCACCTCCACGTCCCTAAATATCCACTCACCTCACTCACTTGAAGTTTTCTTACAGACAGATACATGCTGCTATGTGAGGACTGGAACTGATCATGGAGTCTAACCGGTTGTCTTTGGCTTGAATCTTGAATCCAATCAGATTCCTGAGGCTGGTGGAACATTTCTTCTCTATCTGTCTTGCACATATAACCACCACAGTGTGAACTGAGAGGTGAGGTGAAGTCCTGTTGGATGTTGCACAGAGGCTGTGAAGGGCCCTCTGTCCTCAGCCACACAGCGAGCAGTCCCTGTGTAAGGCCTGAAAATCTGCAGCAGAGGACGGCACAGATTTTCAGGGTGAAAGGGTAAGGCTGTCTCTGGGGAGAAAAGCGATTTGGAGATTTTGGTTACTCAGCTGCAGCTGGCGGCACACAATAACACAGAATCAGAGAGAGGTACTCAAACTGTGACATCAGCAGCCAGCAATGCATTGGCTCCTTTCAGCAGGGAGAAAAATCTCAGAGGCAGAAAGTACATTTTACAGTCTAACCACGTAATGTGTGTGTGTGTGTGTGTGGGGGGGGGGGCCCACCAACAGCAAGGGGCCCAGAACCCTCGTGGGGCCCAAAATGCCGGGCCCCACACCGATTATGATTTCAACCAGCTCAGGAGCCTCCCCTGATCTGCCTCTGGCTTTTTTTTCCACTTGTCCCACAAGGTGACAAAGTATGGAAATCTGTGTGTGTGTGTGAAATTTTTGCTCTCGAGCTCCCTCTACAGTTTACAGTTTTACCGTTTCCCTCTACAGTTTGCCAGCGGAGTAGCCGCTGATACACACCGGCGGGGAGTATGTAACATTTTAACCAATGAGGTGTCGCCTTAAACCTCAGGTGACAGATGGTCTGATACATCCATATAGGCCCAGAGCCGTGAGGATAACAACACAAGAGCTTATGTGAGCAAAAGGTAAGTTTCTTAGGGTTTGAGCCCCGAAGAGGCAGAACCCTATAGGAGTTTGTGTCGGTTTATTACCTCCGCCAAGGCCGAAGGCCGAGGAAGGAGGTTATGTTTTCACCGGCGTTGGTTTGTTGGTTTGTCTGTCTGTCCGTTAGCAGGATTACTCCAAAAGCCCGCGATGGATTTGAATGACATTTTTTGGAGGATTTTGGTGGCGATTTGGATCATGATCCAGATTCAGAAAAAAATTTAAAAATTCATATCCGCCTGAGCATTAAAACCACAGGGTATAACACATGCGCAGTGTAGCTGATGACGCGATGATGACGCATGACCCCGTCTTCTTCCTCCTTCTCAGAGCAGAGAGATACGTGTGTGGGAGCAGCTGGCCATCCGCGGTGAGAAAGAACTGTAGATTCTGCGTTTTTTTACATTAAACTCGGTGAAATTACAGTTGAGTTGGACCAAAGTACACTTGGTGATTGTTGGAAAGAGTAACAACGACGGTTTAAGTGAGTTTTATTTAGTTTCTGTCCAGTTTGAATGAAGTTTTTTAAGATGCTCCGCTACGAACAGCTGATCTCAACATGAACAAAATTACACATGGATGATGGCGCCAGCTGAACGGAGAGGGGGGGAGGTCTGCGCTCTCCGAGTGCCATTCTAGTTATTATTTGTTATTACATAGCTGTGTTGAATACTCAATTCTGATTGGTCAAACACGGCGTTGCTATGGGCGCAGCTCTGATGTCGGGCTCTGGAGGACCGTTTTTTTGTCAGTAAGTAGCCGTGTAATAAGCGGGATAATCTACAGCTAGCGGGTCATAGTTGTGAAAGAATCCCCGACAGGGCGATGCTGATGTGGACCCCGACCCCAAAGACCGGCTAGCTGTACATTATCCCTTAATTGTCTTATGCCGCGGCTCAAATTGCCGTGAACAAAAGTGGAAAGATTACAGTGTAGAGCATTAGGGTTCTGTATCGGAGCTATTAAGTCAACACCCATTAATGCAGTGTTAATTGAAGCAGGTGTACCTGAGGAACAGCTGTTATAATTATTTCCAA
Source organism: Sebastolobus alascanus (assembly GCA_916701645.2). Lineage (NCBI taxonomy): Eukaryota > Metazoa > Chordata > Actinopteri > Perciformes > Sebastidae > Sebastolobus > Sebastolobus alascanus. The sequence continues at coordinate 445 of CAKAOJ020001005.1, read as the reverse complement.
ATATATACATATGGTTCCAAGAATAAACAGGAGTGTGTGGGAGTTGGTGTTTATATTCCCGAGTTTAAAATATCTATCTCCAAAATAATGTCAGACCAGGTGTCAGTATATACAGCAGAAATAGTGGCAACCATTACTGTCAGGATTCAGAAGATTTTAGGTGTGGACGCAAATGCAGAGAGAGGAGGAGGAGATGATGCAGGTATAATTCCAGGATTTATTTAAATGGTGACACGCAACACAGGGAAGTAACGACGACAAACCGACAAAGACAGAGGGGAACACACAGGCTTAAATACACCAGGAGATTGCACACAGGTGGAACTAATCAGGGCGGGGCAAACAATCACAAAAAGGCGGGAAAACAAACAAAGGCAGGAAGTAAAACTGGATATGACACAAACAAAAAAAGGGAACACAAAAAAGGAAAAAAAATAAACAACAT
>CAKAOJ020001004.1:0-12566 GCA_916701645.2 Sebastolobus alascanus | reverse complement strand
GGAAGTTGGAAGCGATGCATATGTGTGTATATACTGTATGTATGTACATATTAAATATTAAATGTAAGATATCATTTGTTGTATTATGGCACCGTTATGTTATGTTTGTTATGCTATGGTTTTTTTAACTGTACTCTCTCTGAACACACACAGACCAAACATATAAGAAAAGCATTCATTTGGACTCGATGATATTTCCCGTCTCACTGCGTCCGCTGTGTTTAAACAGTGCAGGAGGATTTGTTCAGCAGGAGCTCTACTGCTGCTGCTTTAGATAAAGTATAGACTGACCACCGGTCCAGCTCTGGGATCAGTATCACTGTGGCTGGTAAAAGGTCAGCTCCAGTCGGCCCTGAATGACCTGCAACATCTTGCAAAAATGCAGAAAAACAAGCTGAAGTTTCAACATGATGCATTTGTCCAAAGCTTGATTAGTGTAATAATAATAATAATAAATTCAATTTCTATATCGCTTTTCCGGAGCTCAAAGACGCTTAACAATAGGGCGAGGGGCGGTGTGAGACAAACATCAGACAAACGACATAGACAGGCGCACACACTCGTACACACACACAGACCAAGGGGTGGGGGGGGGGGCTAGGAGAAGGCAGAGGCGAAGAGATGGGTTTTGAGGCGGGACTGAAATAGGGAGAGGGAGTCAGAGTCTCTGATGAGTTGTGGGAGGGAGTTCCAGAGCCTGGGAGCTGCCCTGGAGAATGCTCTGTCCCCAAAACTGCGGAGTTTGGACTTGGGGGTGGAGAGTAGACCAGCTGAGGTGGATCTAAGGGACCACGAGGGTTGGTAGGGGGAGAGGAGGTTAGAGAGGTAGGGGGGAGCCAGGTGGTGCAGGGATTTGTAGGTGAGGGTGAGGATTTTGAAGGTGATCCGATGGGAAACAGGGAGCCAGTGGAGGTCTTTGAGGACTGGGGTGATGTGGTGCCAGGATTTTGTGTGAGTCAGGAGTCGGGCGGCGGCGTTCTGGACCAGTTGAAGTTTGTTGATGGAGGTGGTGTTGAGTCCGTACAGAAGGGAGTTGCAGTAGTCAAGGCGGGAGGAGATGAAGGCGTGGATGAGCTTCTCGGCAGCGGGGGATGTGAGAGAGGGTCTGAGTTTGGCGATATTGCGGAGGTGGAAGAAGGAGGTTTTGACAACATGGCGGATGTGGGGCTCAAGGGAGAGAGTGGGGTCGAAGATTACGCCAAGGTTGCGTGCCTGGGGGGGGGGGGGGGAAACGGTGGTGCCATCAATGGTGAGTGTGGGGTTGTTGAGTTTGCTGAGGGTAGATTTGGAGCCGATGAGGAGGAGTTCAGTTTTATTGCTGTTGAGTTTGAGGAAGTTTTGTTGCATCCAGGTTTGTATTGCAGAGAGGCAGGAGTTGATGTGGGAGAGGGGGGGGTGGTGGGGGGAGTTGGTGCTGAGGTAGATCTGGGTGTCGTCGGCATAGCAGTGGAAGTCCAGGTTGAAGTGGCGGAGGATCTGACCAAGGGGGAAAATGTAGATGATGAAAAGGAGGGGACCGAGTACAGAGCCTTGGGGAACACCTTGTGTGACCGTGGATGTGGCAGAGGAGCAGTTATTGAGGGAGATGAAATGAGATCGGTTGGTGAGGTATGACCGGAGCCAGCTGAGTGCAGTACCTTCGATACCGAGGTTTTCAAGCCTGGCGAGTAAGATTGTATGGCTCACGGTATCGAAGGCTGCACTCAGGTCCAGGAGGATGAGGATGTTGAGGGCTCCGGTGTCAGCAGAGGTGAGGAGGTGGTTGAGGACATGAAGGAGTGCAGTTTCTGTGCTGTGAAGGGGACGAAAACCGGATTGAAGGGGTTCATACAAGTTGTTGGAGTGCAGGTGGGATTGGAGTTGTGAGGAGACGAGGCGTTCAAGGGTTTTGGAGAGGAAGGGGAGGTTGGAGATAGGGCGGTAGTGGTTGAGACAGGAGGGGTCAAGACCAGGTTTCTTAAGGATGGGGGTGACAGCAGCAGTTTTGAATGCTGAGGGGATGGTTCCGTGGGACAGTGAGGAGTTGAAGAGGTCGGTGAGATAGGGGCACAGGACAGGGAGGCAGGACTTCAGAAGGGGAGTGGGGAGGGGGTCGAGGGAGCAGGTGGTGGGCTTGGATGAGCTGATAAGTTTGGATATGAAGGCTGAGTCAACTGGGTCGAACCGGGAGAGGCGGCGATGGGGGGGGGAGGGGGATCCAGAGGGAAGGAGAAAAAAGGGGCCGGTGTAGGTGCTGCTGGGTCAGACACAGGGAAAAGGGAGTTGTTGATGGTGGTGATTTTGTCTGCAAAGAACTGAAGGAATGAGTTGCATAGGTCGGGTGAGGGGGCAGAGAGGGTGTTGGCATGGGGCTTGAGGAGAGTGCTGACAGTGGAGAAGAGGGTTCGGGGGTTACGGGTGGGGTCGTTGATAATGGAGGAGAAGTGGGCAGACTTGGCAGCAGAGATGGCGTCATTGTAGGTGATGAGGTGGGATTTGTAGGCTTCCAGGTGAACAGTGAGAGATGTTTTGATCCAGAGGCGTTCAAGTTGGCGGCCGGTCTGTTTGAGTTTTCGGAGGTGGGGTGTGAACCAGGGGGAGGAGGTGTTGAAGGAAACAGTTTTGGTTTTTAGGGGGGCCAGTGAATTGAGGGAGGCAGACAGGGTGGAGTTGAGGTGGTTGGTCAGATCATCAGGTGAGGCGAGGGGTGGGTCCATGGGGAGGGCAGAAGAAAGCAGGCTGGAGAGATGGAGGTGGTCAATGGACTTCGTGTTCCGGAATGATATGATTCTGGGGAGGTGAGGACGGGGTGATGGGGAAGGGATTGTGAATTGGATGAGTTTGTGGTCAGATAGGGGAAAGAGGGATGGGTGGATATTGAGAACCGGGACGTTAACAGAGCAGACGAGGTCGAGAATGTGGCCTTTATTGTGTGTGGGGAAGGTGATGTGCTGGGTGAGGTTGAAGTAGTGTAGAGAAACACCTGCTCTTCTATCCATCACTGATTGGCTGATCAGCAGCAGGTGGGGAGCTCTACCTTATCTAGGTCTATCACATTATATTATAGTTCAAAGATTAATTTTCAATGATCAGCGAGGTAAAATTACAGTTTTTTATGGAGTCTTGTGGCTTTGAGGAGAGCATATTAAATGTATAATTGTAAGTCCCTTTTGATTTGATTTGATTTTTTTAATGGGCTATGTGTTTTGAAACTGTTTATATTGTTTTAAGGAAGGCAAAATCAATATTACTACTAGCAACAACTTGCAAAAATGCAGAAAAACCAGCTGAAGTTTTAACATGATGCATTTGTCCAAAGCTTGATTAGTGTAGAGAAACAGCTGCTCTTCTATCCATCACTGATTGGCTGATTAGCAGCAGGTGGGGAGCTCTACCTTTTTGCAAGAAGCCTGACCCACATTATAACAACTCATCACATTATATTATAGTTCAAAGATTGATGGCATTATGTTAAAACTGTCAGTGACATCTACTCCCAGAACTATAGGTAATAGATTAGTCCGATCTCGATCACCGAGAAGTTTGTGAACTAGCGAAACCACGGAGATAAATAATCGAGAAGTTGATAATGCAGGACTGCTTCGGCAACAGCTTCCACTCTGTACAGTACTACTGAGATGAAGGCTAAGTTCATTAGGGGCAGTCTACTGAGATCAACACTATAAACATGACAAACCAGGCCTGCAGTTTTCAATAAGTTCAGTTATCAGAGAGCTGGTTTAACCCTTGTGGACCCCTCAAATTTACTACCCTTGGGGACCCTCGAGCCAAAAAAGGCCATGCACAAAAAACTGCTATAAAATCATCATATATCAATATTTTTTTCTGCTTTTTTCTGCATAAATCTCTTAAACCACTTCAGCTCTGCTCAAAACTACGAAAAGTTCAATCATTTTCAGAATTTTAACCCCTTAAATGCCAGTTTGAATACATGATGTCACTGTTGTTATTTATGAAAAAAACTCAGAAAATGAGATATTTCTAATATAATGAATAGTGGGGGGGTGGGGCATTGCTGGTGATTAGAGTCTTGGATATGTGAAAAAGTAGCAACAACATTGATTTCATTGCATTAGTATTTTTTATGTGGTGTCAGATTTAAAATTTTACACCCTCTGGGGACCCTCGAGCCAAAAATGTCCACGCAAAAAAACTGCTATAAAATCATCATATATCAATATTTTTTTCTGCTTTTTTCTGCATAAATCTCTTAAACCACTTAAGCTCTGCTCAAAACTACCAAATATTCAATAATTTAACCTGTGGGTTCCATCTAAGGGCCTGCCTGGTGATGCTGGTACTGGGTTTCCGGAGTGTGTGGCCAATCCATCCCCATCTCCTTCTCCTGATCTCTTCTTCCACAGGTTTTTGACCTGTTCTCTGGCAGAGATCATTGTTGCTGATGATATCTGGCCAGTGGATGTTTAGGATCCGCCTCAGGCAGTTGTTATGAATGTTTGTGCTTTTGTTATTGTCGTCTTGGTTGTCCTCCACGTCTCTGAACCGTAGAGGAGTATTGGTTTGATGTTGGAATTGAAGAGTGAGCTTTTTCCGTCGGCAGATTTCTTTGGAGCTCCAGATGTTCTTGAGTTGTATGAATGAAGCCCTTGCCTTGCCGATTCTGGCTCTGACATCTGCATCCGTTCCGCCCTGTTTATCGATGACACTGCCGAGGTATGTAAAGGCTTCTACTTCTTGAAGTGCTGTTCTCTCCAGGGTCACTGAGTCTTCGCTGGTTGTGTTGACCTTGAGAAGTTTACTTTTTCCTTTATGGATGTTGAGGCCTATTTGTGATGATGTGTCTGCCAGTATTCTTGTCTTTTCTTGCATCTGTTGTCGACTGTGAGACAGCAAAGCCAGGTCATCAGCGAAGTCTAAATCATAGCTGTGTTGTGAGTGTCCACTGGATCCAGTTTCTCCTCTGTGCTGTTGTGGTCTTCATTATCCAATCGATACCCAGGAGGAAGAGGAAAGGGGACAGTAGACAGCCTTGCCTGACGCCGGTCTTCACTTGGAAGCTTCTGGTGAGCTGTCCTCCATGGATAACTCTGCAGGTAATCCCTGCGTGGGAGTTTCTGATTATGTTGACCATTTTTTCTGGAATGCCATGGTGTCGAAGCAGTTTCCAGAGGATGTTTCTGTCAACGCTGTCAAATGCCTTCTCGTAGTCCATGAAGTTGATGTACAGCGGAGAATTCCATTCCAATGACTGTTCAACTATGATGCGGAGGGTTGTGATCTGGTCTATGCATGATCTATTCTGCCAAAAGCCTGCTTGCTGGTCTCTTAGCAGCGGGTCCACGGCTTTCTTTATTCGTTCCAGGAGAATTCTACAGAATATCTTTCCTGGCACTGAGAGAAGCATGATTCCTCTGTAGTTAGAGCATTTGCTCAGGTCTCCTTTCTTGGGGAGCTTGACCAGATAGCCCTCTTGCCAATCTGTTGGTACTTCCTCCTTCTCCCAGATCTTCTCGAACAGTGGGTGCAGCATCTCTACGGAAGTGTCCATGTCTGCCTTCAGCGCCTCTGCAGGAATGTTGTCTGGTCCTGCTGCCGTGTTATTCCTCAACTGTGTGATGGAATTTTAATTTTGAAAGTACCGAAACGCCTCTTCATACCTTCTCTTGTTCTCTTCTCTTGTTCTTTCCTCTTGCTCTTTGCTTGTGATCCTTCTCCTTCTCTTGCTCACTAATGAGCCCTCAGCCAAGCTGCAAGTTTATAACTGCTGTGAAAGCAGCCGGGTGCAAAAACACACTAACGCTTGTTCAATCAGGAGAGACTTGTATGAATTGAAAATGATTTATTACAAAGTGCACAAAGATATGAATAGTTAAAAGTCTTTGGCGATTTAGACCCGACATGACATCGTAAGGGGGGAAGTGATGCCATCGTAGATTAGAAATATTCCCCCCGGATCTAGACACTGGTGATAGTGGCATTGAAGATATGATGCAGATCCGATGAATGGAGTGGAGCAGGATTGCTCTGATGTGATGATCTGGAGGTGCTGGGGTGGTGGAGGGTCGCATTGGTGTGTGCTGAATATGACACTGAAAGTAACAGAGGGGAGACCAGTTTTTAAACTTTTGACAGCAACGATGTGATTGGTTCAGGGAGATATGGCAAGACCTGATTGGTCACTGATGTGAAACGCCCATAAGCAGCTGACATAATAATAGCCTATGAGAGAGGACTTTGTGAATGAATGAGTGTAACCATAGTCTTCCTGACTGAACTTTCGCTTAAGCTTCATTTCAATCAGGAGAGACTTGTATGAATTGAAAATGATTTATTACAAAGTGCACAAAGATATGAATAGTTAAAAGTCTTTGGCGATTTAGACCCGACATGACATCGTAAGGGGGGAAGTGATGCCATCGTAGATTAGAAATATTCCCCCAAAGAAAAGGGAATAAATATAGATTTATTGCCTGTGATATAACAACGAAACAGCTCACGCTGTCTTACCTTACTGCATCTGTGAAATCAAAACAGAGATAAATTACTTAGATTATACTTAAACATGAGTACTCACATGTTAAATGTATAACCAGACATATAAGATCAGACCAGTGTGATAAGTGCAAGAGTGGGGTCAGATAGACCGGTGCAATAGTGAGGTCACGAGGACAAGTGTGATAAGTGGAGTCCTGATAGACATGCAGAGTGTGGGACCCGATGAATGATGGAGACCATTACCCTATGATGATGTTGAATCTGACCAGTGTAATGCGAGGGTCGCAGCGGACCAGGGTAATTTGAAGGTCTCAGCGGCCAGGGTGATGCGAAGGTCCCGGCGGACCATGATAATGCGAAGGCCACAGCGGCCAGGTTGATGTGAAGGCCACAGTGGACCATGATAATGCGAAGGCCACAGCGGCCAGGGTGATGCGAAGGCCACAGCGGACCATGATAATGCGAAGGCCACAGCGGCCAGGGTGATGCGAAGGCCACAGCGGACCGTGATAATGCGAAGGCCACAGCGGCCAGGTTGATGTGGAGGCCACAGCGGACCATGATAATGCGAAGGCCACAGCGGCCAGGGTGATGCGAAGGTCCCGGCGGACCATGATAATGCGAAGGCCACAGCGGCCAGGTTGATGTGAAGGCCACAGCGGACCATGATAATGCGAAGGCCACAGCGGCCAGGGTGATGCGAAGGCCACAGCGGACCATGATAATGCGAAGGCCACAGCGGCCAGGTTGATGTGAAGGCCACAGCGGACCATGATAATGCGAAGGCCACAGCGGCCAGGGTGATGCGAAGGTCCCGGCGGACCATGATAATGCGAAGGCCACAGCGGCCAGGTTGATGTGAAGGCCACAGCGGACCATGATAATGCGAAGGCCACAGCGGCCAGGGTGATGCGAAGGCCACAGCGGACCATGATAATGCGAAGGCCACAGCGGCCAGGTTGATGTGAAGGCCACAGCGGACCATGATAATGCGAAAGCCACAGCGGCCAGGGTGATGCGAAGGCCACAGCGGACCATGATAATGCGAAGGCCACAGCGGCCAGGGTGATGCGAAGGCCACAGCGGACCATGATAATGCGAAGGCCACAGCGGCCAGGGTGATGCGAAGGCCACAGCGGACCATGATAATGCGAAGGCCACAGCGGCCAGGGTGATGCGAAGGTCCCGGCGGACCATGATAATGCGAAGGCCACAGCGGCCAGGGTGATGCGAAGGCCACAGCGGACCATGATAATGCGAAGGCCACAGCGGACCATGATAATGCGAAGGCCACAGCGGACCAGTAAGTCGAAGGTCACGAAGACCAATGTGCGTATGGATTACTCAGACCAATGATGATCTAGGTCAGATACCAGTATAACAGGAACCCCAATGTGAATAGACCCATAGACCAAGCAAGAGTGAGGTTAATACAGAACAGTGCACTAGTAGAATTATTTAAACCAGTGCCTAAGGTTGAGTCAGGAATACCAGTGTAATCGTGTCATATGATGCAATGAAATAAGTGAATAAAGAGAAGCATAATATGATAATAACCACCATCACCAGTTATATGCATGACTTACCAGAGTCAGGGTTTTAAAGATCTTTGATTAGCGAGAATAGTGTTGACATCGGGGCGAACGTACGATGTATAAGCAGACGAAGACCATCGCCCCAATTTTTTCAGTGTAGTAGATGACATGCCTTGGTTTGCGGCAGATGTAGCCGCCCCTATTCTAAAAGAATGCCCTGAATAATGCTGAGTGGATATTTTGACTTTGGTGAGGATTATATCAAAATGATGAATGAACCACGATTTAGAAAGAGGAAGATTATCGGGGGTGAGAAATAGTGGAGAGGTTGAACTAGGACTAGGTCTAATTCGCAAGTATTTAATCATGGAATGAAAAGGGCAAAACTGAGATTCTAGACGAGCCACGATTACTGAACACGTACCCCCACATTTGGAGTGCTTAAGAAGTAAGCTATAATGACTAGGGTGAAAGACCAAATCCGAAAATGTTAAATCTCTACTGGGAACGAAGGAATTTGATGCTGTTGTAAATTCTCCGGGTCTGAGAAAACCATAAAAAGCTAAAAGAAACACGGAATCTAGAAGAGCATCGATGTATGGGGAGAAAACTCCCTCTCTGAGAACTGATAGCATATTGTGCAAAATGGAAAGTGTAATGGGTCGTCTGCGGTCTGGAATGGAAGGAGATGCTTTAAAAATACCTTTTAAAAGTGTTTTGATAGCTGAATTGGAAAACATACTAGGCGAAGAGGGATCGTAGCATCTGATGTTAAACTGAATACCGGCAAGTAAACAGCGAATATACTGAGGTTTGAATTTACGAACATCGACGCAGTAGCAAATGAAGGCACAAACAGTATTTATGAACACAGGTTTTAGTGGCATGCCGACAGATACACAAAACAAAGCAAAAGTATTCCAGGCAAAATCATAAGTTTTTAAAGTTGAAACAGCTAACCCCTTCCTCATATATGTTTTAACTGACGCCATATATTGGGACATTTGGCTCTGATTTAAAAGAGAGCTAGGACTTGGAGAGGGGGCACTGATACTGGTACTGGGCTGCGTCTGGACAGATGCTCCTGAAAATCTGGAATTTGAAACGGGATAGTGAATCAGCTAGCAGGTTGAAAAGACCAGGCACGTGACGGGCTGTGATGATGAAATTGTGAATGACTGAGGACCATGTGATGCTTCTCATGAAAGGCATGATATCTTTAGAGGAGGAGCGCCCTCTGTTGATAATGCCGACAACTGCGATATTGTCGCACAGAACGGTGATGCGTTTGCGTTTCCAGTGCTTGCCCCAGACATGGCAAGCTACAGCGACTGGATAGATCTCATGCAGAGCTGTAGACGACTCGACCTGGGAGAAAGAGGGAGGCCAGTGGCTTGCAAACCACTGGCCTTGAAAGAATCCCCCAAAACCCACGGATGGCGCTGCATCCGTGAAGAAGTTTAATGTGTCGGAGGAGTGCACCAACTCGTCATAGAAGAATGTTACGCCATTCCACTGATCAAGCAGGAAAGACCAAAACTGTAGGTCAGAGCGGCAACCTTCATCTAGGGAGATGAGATCGAGCAAATTGGGCACAGAGTGCGCCATGACTAAAAGTCTGGATATGAAAGAGCGCCCTTGCGCGATGACGCGCATGGCGAAGTTCAGATGACCGAGGAGGGAGAGTAACTGCTGTTTAGTTAAGTTTTCGGACTCGCAAAAAGACTTTGTGATGTCTCTGATGCGCTGCAGTTTTTCGACTGGAAGGGACGCTTTCATCTCGATGGAGACGAGAGTAATGCCCAAAAACTCGAGACGCGTGTCTGGACCAATGGTTTTCTCGACTGACAGGGGAATGCCGAGGGAGCTGAAACATTGTTTCAGTTTAGGCAGAGAGCCATATCTGGCGTGTGGTGGATCTATCAAGAGAAAATCATCCAGCAAGTGCAGGACGGATGGCACTTTAACTTTATTTAGCAGGATCCAGCAAAGTGCTTCGGAGACTTGGTTAAATATGAATGGGCTGCTCCTGCACCCGAACGTCAGACGCACTCCAAAATATAATTTGGAATCCCACTTGATGCCGAAAAGATGCCACTGAGAAGGGTGGATTGGCACTATTTTAAATGCGTCTGTGATGTCAGCTTTGGAGAGCCATGCGCCTTGCCCCGCTAATTTAATAAGCTTAATGGCGTTGTCGACGGAAGCATAATGAAGGGAAAATGGCTCGGGTGGAATGAGGCTGTTAACGCTTGAAAATGGGCCGGAGCGAGGAGCGGACATATCGAAAATTAATCTTTTCTTCCCTGAATATTTCCTGGTGGCTATGCCTAATGGATTTGTGCGAAACACTGGAAATGGAGAGGACTTGAAAGGGCCGATTACGTATTTTTTATTTACCTCTTTCTCGAGCAGCTGAGAAACTGTTTGTGCGTCATTTAAAGCGGACTGCAAGTTTTTTGCCATGAAAGTGGTAGTTGGAGATGTAAGAACCCCGACCCGAAAACCTTGGGACAGACCCGTGATGAGGTGGTCTACGAACGCAGAGTCAGGATGAGACGACAGCTCTAATGCTAGTAACTGTACATTTATTGGTGTGGAGGGATGCTGACTTAGAATGTCTTTGAACCACGTTGGTTCCACTGTTTTGGAGGAAACCTGGATCGAATGCGCCGGGGACAGAGTGACCGGGGGTGCGCATCCTTGCAACTGCTGCAGATGTGGAGAAAATGGCATTTTGGGTATGAACAGATACTTTCATTGAAATTATTACAGATTTGCGTGTTGTTGACATATAGCACCTCACGGCCGGCGGAGTCAGTCTGGGGCATGTTTTTCTCTCGCCTGACTTCGAAGTGCTGAGATTGAAACGGCACTGTGGGGCAAAGAGACGCTGAGTGGCCTGTCTCCCCGCATGTAACGCAAGCATTTACTTGCGCTCCGCCAGCGATCATGACCATTAATTCTGTATCAAGAACGGACCAGTCCAGGCATAAGTTAGAATGCGTGATGTAGAGAGAGGCTTTGCTGGAAAAGGCTTTGTGATACTGATAAAATACGTTTCTTCCATATTTCAGATGAAGATCGCCGATCAGTGTCAGGTAAGCGTCTAATTCCCTTCTCCTCTCTTGGTGAACGGAGCATATGACGTCACGATAGACGCTGAATGCTACCAGGAACTGCCCGATAGTCAGATCTCTGTTTAACCGAGGATCTGATGATTTTAACAACACCGAGACGCTGCCTCCGGTGTCCACTGTTTTATCACACTCAGGGGATGTAAGCAGGAGACTGACTAAGTTAATGTCTTTACCTTGAAGGATTTTTGACCTTAGACGCGAGGAAATGTTTGCTGCCAGAGGAATATATGGCCTACCTAGTGAAGGAGCTGGAACAGCAGATGTCAGGGAATGTTGGGCTGTTTCAGTCGAAGTGGATGTTGAGGGCTGATTGAGCGTGAGCATGAAGGCCTGGATGGCAGCGATGGTTGCTGAAGGTGCGGCGGCGACTGATGCGTTTTCGATGGATTGTAGCCGTGCGTCTATTGAATGAATGGAGTTAGCCAGGGACTGCAGAGTAGAGATCATAGTTGCGTCTGTGTTCGAGGGGCCTGGATTGGCCGCTGGAGAAGTGTTGCGGGCTGAATAATTCCTCCTCTTTGGCTGAGGGGCTTGGGAAGGGCCAGCAGGAACGATGCTTTGATCATGGAGCATACTTATAATGGCTTCTGGATCGTTAGATGGGGAGCCGATGCGCAGCGCCAGGCGAGTGCTCCTGCGCCGTCCGCCCGGTGAAGAGAAAGCGGGCTCCGGTGGAACATTTACGCCCGGGTCTGGCTCTTCCATAAATGGATTGAAGTCAGAGTCCGACATCGCCTTGAAAGCCAGCAACAAGAAATACACGCAGGTAAAGATGATTTTTCCCATTCGCATCTGTGTGTGCTGAATATGACACTGAAAGTAACAGAGGGGAGACCAGTTTTTAAACTTTTGACAGCAACGATGTGATTGGTTCAGGGAGATATGGCAAGACCTGATTGGTCACTGATGTGAAACGCCCATAAGCAGCTGACATAATAATAGCCTATGAGAGAGGACTTTGTGAATGAATGTGTGTAACCATAGTCTTCCTGACTGAACTTTCGCTTAAGCTTCATTTAAGATTCTAGCTGCAGTGTTCTGAACCATTTGAAGGCTTTTGGTACTAGAACGAGGCAGACCTGAGAGCAAAACATTACAGTAATCCAGTCTGGAAGATACAAAGGCGTGGATTAGAATCTCTACATCGTCCATGGATAAAGAAGACCTGACATTCATCGTGCCAGGCGTGCAGGACGTCTTCATACAATACGTATCAGTGGATGTCCTGCAGCATGCATACTGTTAGTGTTTACTACATACTGGATCCTGAGTTTACATTCCTGTGCATGTTTCCAGAGTGTGTGAAGCAGTGTGTTGGGTAACTGAGTGTGATCTGTGGATCTGTGGCTTGGCCCAGCATTGTAAAAGGTCGGTCCACCATTTTGGTCCAGACGGAAATATCTCAATAACGATTGGATGGGTTGCATGCATTCAA
>CAKAOJ020001003.1:0-10000 GCA_916701645.2 Sebastolobus alascanus | reverse complement strand
TCTGTATGAAGAAGGGGAAGAAGTAGGAAAATAGTTGGAAAAGTGGGAATGGGTTTAATTTAATCTAATTTAATTAATTTGTATGAATATCATTGAAAAGTTGAATAATACCAATAGTGTATAAAAGATGTGGAAGATTTTAAGGTTTTTGAATAGCTGAACCAATACTGCATTGATGGTTTTAATCTTTATGAAGAAGGATATAGAAACAGAAGAATATGAATCAGTAGATAAAAGTTGTAAATGCATGAAAAGCAGCTGAAGCATTACAAATTGTTTGTCACTCGATGTCACTGTAAATGAGGGCAACCTCAGTGAATTTTCGAGTTTAAATAAAGGTTAATAATAAATAGTTAATTCTGAGTTCCCTGTTGTTACCTTTTGGGGGTTTTATTTTGAAAAACTAAGTGAATCCCTAATTTCCTGTTAACATACAATGAGACTTGGGGGCTTTTATTTTGAAAAAAAAGTCTCACTGGGAGCTTCCTGTTAAGAAACAGTCACTCTATGGGGCTTTTATTTTGAAGGGATATGTTGGGGGGAGACATAATTACACTCTCTGATGTCCACAGGGACAATATTCCATAAGAAAGAGTTATGGCAGGCCTCATTGTGAGCATCCTGTTAAGATACAATCACTCTATGGGGCTTTTATTTTGAAGGGTTGTGTGTGTGGGGGGGAGTCAGACAGAAACAGACTGTGTCATGTAAAGGGAAATCATTCCATAAGAAGGTGTTATGATAGGAAAAGGCCCATTGGCCTGTTGGCTTCTTTTAACTCTGAGGACAGACAGGAGTCCTGTATTCTGAGAGCAGAGAGTCCTGATTGGAGCAGAAGGTTTAAAGAGATCAGGCAGGAAGGAAGGGGCGTGTCCATTTACAATTTAAAGTCAAAACCAAGGAGAGAAGCTAAAACTGGAGTAATATGCCTTTTTCACAGCAGCCATTTTGACATGTCAATACAAAGTAATCACAGGTGTAATTAATATCACAAATTATGGCCCTGATATATTGAAGCCCGGCTGAAGCTGGCTCAGTGAAATGGCTGTGACACAGTAAATAGAGGTTGTGTGTGCGTGTGTGTGTGTGTGTGTGTGTGTGTATGTGTGCGTGTGTGCGTGCGTGTGTGTGCGTGCGTGCGTGCGTGCGATTGTACGTGTGTGCGTGCGTGTGTTTGTGTGTGTGTGTGTGTATGTGTGTGCGTCGGCCTTTCCTGCTTAGTTAATCTAATTCACCTGTAACCAGCAATCAACGGTTACCAGGGAAACCTTTGAACTTAACTGCTTTGATGTGTTGAATGATCTCCAGTTAGACAGACTCAATGAGAGAAACAGCATCGAACAACTCCCTCTGTGACAAAAACCGTGACTCCTATCGCTTAGATTCTTTAGGAGAGGAGAAAGGACCCTCAGATGAAGAGATGGTGCGAGATTGGTGTATGTAGTGTCAACAATGTGGTCTCAGCAGCAGTTTCAAAAACTAGTACCTCTTGCAATCTTCCAAAAAAATTTGAGAAAATTAACATGGAGCTCAAAGGAGGCTGAAGGTGATCTTCCTGTCACTTCCAAGCATTTATCAGAAAATGTGTAAGTCCGACTGATTCCATAACTACATGACTGCGACCAGCACAAGCTTACCAACATTTCTGGGAAGAAATTTTGTATGAAGAGTGAAAATTGTGGAAATGGCAGCGAGTTAGAAATATTTTTTCAGTAAGATTTTAAAGCCTCTCCTCACTCTATCGCTAATGACCTCACTCTAACGAACGCAATACACACTAATGTAAAAGTCTGAGAAGAGCACTTTTACCAAGCTCCAAACAAGGTTAAATATTTCAAAAAGTACAAATGTGATTTAAAAGTTGAATAATAGCCAGAATCTAAGAAAGATGTGAAAGATTTTAGAGTTTGAATGGAGTTTCTAGGTGAAAGTATGAATGAGCAGTGAAGAGTTGAAAACGCTTGAAAGTTTTTAAATTCTGAACATGTCTTCCATTCGTTTCAATGCAAAATTTTTGATGAATTATGGTAAATAAATCTTTAAATATGAAAGTTATGAATGAGATTAGTAAAAGCGCACATGTCCTAATTTAGCTGCACGTTTTAATGTTTGAATGGGGTTTCTATGTTGAAAAATGTGGAAGCAGTAGCATTGGAAAAAAAGTGGTCTGAAGAAAATAATAATAACTAGAAAAGCAATTTCTGAAGAAATCGCGGTGTGAATGCCGGTTGCTGAAGAGCTGACGCTACGCTGAAATGCCGGCTTGAATGTTGTGAGAAGAAGGTGAAGTAGTAGGAATAGATGGAAAATAGGAAAGGGTTTAATTCTTATGAATATCACTGAAAAGTTGAATAATACCAATAGTGTATAAAAGATGTGGAAGATTTTAAGGTTTTTGAATAGCTGACGCAATACTGCATTGATGGTTTTAATCTGTATGAAGAAGGATATAGAAACAGAAGAATATGAATCAGTAGATAAAAGTTGTAAATGCATGAAAAGCAGCTGAAGCATTATAAATTGTCTGATACTCGATGTCACTGTAAATGAGGGCAACCTCAGTGAATTTTTGAGTTTAAATAAAGGTTAATAATAAATAGTTAAATCTGAGTTCCCTATTTTTACCTTTCGGGGCTTTTATTTTGAAAAACTAAGTGAATCCCTAGTGTCCTGTTAACATACAATGAGACTTGGGGGCTTTTATTTTGTAAAACAAGTCTCACTGGGAGCTTCCTGTTAAGAAACAGTCACTCTATGGGGCTTTTATTTTGAAGGGATGTGTTGGGGGGGAGACATAATTACACTCTCTGATGTCCACAGGGACAATATTCCATAAGAAAGAGGTGAGGTAGGCCTCATTGTGAGCATCCTGTTCAGATACAGTCACTCTATGGGGCTTTTATTTTGAAGGGATTTTTTGGGGGGACACATAATTACACTCTCTGATGTCAACAGGGACAATATTCCATAAGAAAGAGGTATGACAGGCCTCATTGTGAGCATCCTGTTAAGATACAGTCAATCTATGGGGCTTTTATTTTGAAGGGATGTGTTGGGGGGAGACATAATTACACTCTCTGATGTCCATAGGGACAATATTCCATAAAAAAGAGGTATTACAGGCCTCATTGTGAGCATCCTGTTAAGAAACAGTCACTCTATGGGGCTTTTATTTTGAAGGGATGTGTTGGGGGGAGACATAATTACACTCTCTGATGTCCACAGGGACAATATTCCATAAGAAAGAGGTATGACAGGCCTCATTGTGAGCTTCCTGTTAAGATACAATCACTCTATGGGGCTTTTATTTTGAAGGGTTGTGTGTCTGTGTGTGTGTGTGTGGGGAGGGGAGTCAGACAGAAACAGACTGTGTGATGTTAAGGGAAATCATTCCATAAGAAGGTGTTATGATAGGAAAAGGCCCATTGGCCTGTTGGCTTCTTTTAAGTCTGAGGACAGACAGGAGTCCTGTATTCTGAGAGCAGAGAGTCCTGATTGGAGCAGAAGGTTTAAAGAGATCAGGCAGGAAGGAAGGGGCGTGTCCATTTACAGTTTAAAGTCAAAACCAATGAAGAGAAGCTAAAATTGGTGTAATATGCCTCTTTCACAGCAGCCATTTTGACATGTGAATGCAGAGTAATCACAGGTGTAATTAATATCACTAATTATGGCCCTGATATATTGAAGCCTGCTGAAGCTGGCTCAGTGAAATGGCTGTGAGACAGTAAATAGAGTTTGTGTGTGCGTGTGTGTGTGTGTGTGCGTCTGTGTGCGTGCGCGTGTGTGCGTGTGTGTGCGTGTGTGCACGTTTGTGGGTGCGTGCGCGTGTGTGCGTGTTTGCGCGTTTGTGGGTGCGTGCGCGTGTGTGCGCGTGTGTGCGCGTGCGTGCGTGCGCGTGTGTGCGTGTGTGTGCGTGTGTGCGCGTTTGTGGGTGCGTGCGCGTGTGTGCGATTGTACGTGTGTGCGTGCGTGTGTTTGTGTGTGTGTGTGTGTATGTGTGTGCGTCGGCCTTTCCTGCTTAGTTAATCTAATTCACCTGTAACCAGCAATCAACGGTTACCAGGGAAACCTTTGAACTTAACTGCTTTGATGTGTTGAATGATCTCCAGTTAGACAGACTCAATGAGAGAAACAGCATCGAACAACTCCCTCTGTGACAAAAAACGTGAGTCCTATCGCTTAGATTCTTTAGGAGAGGAGTAAGGACCCTCAGATGAAGAGATGGTGCGAGATTGGTGTATGTAGTGTCAACAATGTGGTCTCAGCAGCAGTTTCAAAAACTAGTACCTCTTGCAATCTTCCAAAAAAATTTGACATATTTAACATGGGGCTCAAAGGAGGCTGAAGGTGATCTTACAGTCACTTCCAGGCATTTATCAGAAAATGTGTAAGTCCGACTGATTCCATAACTACATGACTGCGACCAGCACAAGCTTACCAACATTTCTGGGAAGACATTTTGTATGAAGAGTGAAAATTGTGGAAATGGCAGCGAGTTAGAAATATTTTTTCAGTAAGATTTTAAAGCCTCTCCTCACTCTATCGCTGATGGCCTCACTCTAGGGAGCGCAATACACACTAATGTAAAAGTCTGAGAAGAGCACTTTTACCAAGCTCCAAACAAGGTTAAATATTTCAAAAAGTACAAATGTGATTTAAAAGTTGAATAATAGCCAGAATCTAAGGAAGATGTGAAAGATTTTAGAGTTTGAATGGAGTTTCTAGGTGAAAGTATGAATGAGCAGTGAAGAGTTGAAAACGCTTGAAAGTTTTTAAATTCTGAACATGTCTTCCATTCATTTCAATGCAAAATTTTTGATGAATTGTGGTTAATAAATCTTAAAATATGAAAGTTATGAATGAGATCAGTAATAGCGCACATGTCCTAGTTTAGCTGCACGTTTTAATGTTTGAATGGAGTTTCTATGTTGAAAAATGTGGAAGCAGTAGCATTGGAAAAAAAGAGGGCGGAAGAAAAATAATAATAATAAAAATAAAGAATGTAGAAGAACAGAGGTTGTGAATGCTTCCAGCATTCACACCAATTAAACGACAAGTCGAATAATAGACCAGGTGCTTTGCACAGGCTTTGCCTGTGCTACAAGCCACACTGGAATAAAATAAATAAGTCCGTAAATAAATATCTCGCCTTACGACCCAAAAATGTCACTGTGAATTTTTCAATATTGCAATCTATCAGACCCTTTAGTACAATATTTGTCTAGTCTTTTACCGGCATATTTAAAAAAGGATGTCCAATTCTTAAAGAAATCACTCGTTTTGCATTTGAATCTGTATGTTTCATATTCCATTGGTATTAGCGAAAAAAAAGTCATGGTATGTATGTCAAAAGA
Organism: Sebastolobus alascanus; assembly: GCA_916701645.2. Lineage (NCBI taxonomy): Eukaryota > Metazoa > Chordata > Actinopteri > Perciformes > Sebastidae > Sebastolobus > Sebastolobus alascanus. The sequence continues at coordinate 4,646 of CAKAOJ020001003.1, read as the reverse complement.
TTTCAGGACAAAAAGAGTCATAGTATAGTATGTCGAAATTTTTTTTGGAAAGAAGAGTTATTATAGTATGTTGAAAAATTTCATGAAAAAAAGTCATAGTACAGTATGTCGAAATTATTCATGAAAAAGGTCATAGTATTGTATGTTGTAAAATTTCATGAAAAAATGTCATAGTATAGTATGTCAAATTTTTTTTGAAAAAAAGTCATAGTATAGTATGTCGAAAATGTTGTTGAAAAAAATTCATAGAATATTATGTCGAGAGAATTTTTATGAAAAAAAGACATAATATAATATGTCGAAAAAGTCATAGTATAGTGTGTCGAATTTATTATAATTTTAAAAAAAAAAGTCATAGTATAGTATGTCGAGAAAGTTCTTGAAAAAAAGTCATAGTATAGTATGTTGTAAAATTTCATGAAAAAAAAAGTCATAGAAAAGTATGTCAAAAAATTTGGTTAAAAAATAAGTTGTAGTACAATGTCGAAAAATTCATGAAAAAAAAGTCATAATATAGTATGTTCTAAAATTTCATGAGAAAAGTCATAGTATAGTATGTCGAAATCTTTTGCAGAAAAAAGTCATAGTATAGTATGTAGAAGTTTTATGCCAAAAAAAGTCATAGTATAGTATGTCGAAAAATGTCATGAATAAAACGTCATAGAATAGTATGTCGAGATATTTTGCAAAAAAAGTCATAGTATAGTATGTCGCAATGTTTTGCGAAAAAAAAGTCATAGTGTAGTATGTCGAAAAATTTCATGAAAAAAACGTCATAGTACAGTATGTTGAAATTGTTTGCAAAAAAATCATATTATAGTATGTCGAATTTTTTGGCGAAAAAGTCATAGTATAGTATGTCTAAATTTCTTTTGAAAAAAAGTCATTGTATAGTATGTTGTAAAATGTCATGAAAAAAGTCATAGTATGGTATGTCGAAATTTTTTACAAAAAAAGTCATTCTATAGTATGTCGAAATTTTTTGCGAAAAAGTCATACTATAGTATGTCGAAATGTTTTGCGAAAAAAATGTCATAGATTAGTATGTCGAAATTTTATGCGAATAAAAAGTCATAGTATAGTATGTCGATTTTTTTTTTTTTTTTTTTTTTTTTTTTTTTTTTTTTCAAAAAAAAATTATACTATAGTATGTCGAAATGTTTTGCTAAAAAAGTCATAGTATAGTATGTCAAATTTGTTTTGAAAAAAAGTCATAGTATAGTATGTCGAAAATTTTGTTGAAAAAAACTAATAGTATATTATGTCGAAAAATGTTATGAAAAAGTCATAGTATAGTATGTTGTAAAATTTCGTGAAAAAAATGTCATAGTATAGTATGTCAATTTTTTTTTAAAAAAGTCATAATATAGTATGTCGAAATTTTTTTGAAAAAAGTCATAGTATAGTATGTAGAATTTTTTTTGAAAAAAAGTCATAGTATAGTATGTTCTAAAATTTCATGAAAAAAGTCATAGTATAGTATGTCGAAATGTTTTGCAAAAAAAAAATCATATTATAGTATACATTTCATGAAAAAAACGTCATATTATAGTATGTTGAAATTTTTGCAAAAAAATCATACTATAGTATGTCGAATTTTTTGCGAAAAAGTCATAGTATAGTATGTCGAAATTTTTTTGGAAAAAAAAGTCATAGTATAGTATGTCGAAATTATTAATGAAAAAAGTCATAGTATAGTATGTTGTAAAATTTCGTGAAAAAATGTCATAGTATAGTATGTCAATTTTTTTTTGAAAAAAAGTCATAATATAGTATGTCGAAATTTTTTTGAAAAAAAAAGTCATAGTATAGTATGTTCTAAAATTTCATGAAAAAAGTCATAGTATAGTATGTAGAATTTTTTTTGAAAAAAAGTCATAGTATAGTATGTTCTAAAATTTCATGAAAAAAGTCATAGTATAGTATGTCGAAATGTTTTGCAAAAAAATAAATCATATTATAGTATACATTTCATGAAAAAAACGTCATATTATAGTATGTTGAAATTTTTGCAAAAAAATCATACTATAGTATGTCGAATTTTTTGCGAAAAAAGTCATAGTATAGTATATCGAAATTTTTTTGAAAAAAAAGTCATAGTATAGTATGTAGAATTTGTTTTGAAAAAAAAGTCATAGTATAGTATGTTCTAAAATTTCATGAAAAAAGTCATAGTATAGTATGTAGAATTTTTTTTGAAAAAAAGTCATAGTATAGTATGTTCTAAAATTTCATGAAAAAAATCATAGTATAGTATGTCGAAATGTTTTGCAAAAAAAAAATCATATTATAGTATACATTTCATGAAAAAAACGTCATATTATAGTATGTTGAAATTTTTGCAAAAAAATCATACTATAGTATGTCGAATTTTTTGCGAAAAAAGTCATAGTATAGTATGTCGAAATTTTTTTGGAAAAAAAAGTCATAGTATAGTATGTCGAAATTATTAATGAAAAAAGTCATAGTATAGTATGTTGTAAAATTTCGTGAAAAAATGTCATAGTATAGTATGTCAATTTTTTTTTGAAAAAAAGTCATAATATAGTATGTCGAAATTTTTTTGAAAAAAAAGTCATAGTATAGTATGTAGAATTTGTTTTGAAAAAAAAGTCATAGTATAGTATGTTCTAAAATTTCATGAAAAAAGTCAAAGTATAGTATGTCGAAATTTTTTGCAAAAAAAAATCATATTATAGTATAAATTTCATGAAAAAAAACGTCTTAGTATAGTATGTTGACATTTTTGCAAAAAAATCATACTATAGTATGTCGAATTTTTTGCGAAAAAAGTCATAGTATAGTGTGTCGAAATTTTATGCAAAAAAAAGTCATTGTATAGTATGTCGAAATTTCTTTTAAAAAAAAGTCATTGTATAGTATGTTGTAAAATTTCATGAAAAAAGTCATAGTATAGTATGTCGAAATGTTTTGCAAAAAAAAGTCATACTATAGTATGTTGAAATTTTTTGCAAAAAAAAAGTAATAATACTATGTCGAATTTTTTTGCGAAAAAAGTCATATTATAATAAGTCGAAAAATTTCATGAAAAAAATGTCATAGTATTGTACGTCGAATTTTTTTGCAAAAAAACGTCATACTATAGTATGTCGAAACTTGTGGGAAAAAAAAATCATGGTATAGTTTGTAGAACTTTTTTGCAAAAAAAAGTCATACTATAGTATGTCGAAGTTTTTTGCAAAAAAAAGTCATACTGTAGTATGTCGAAGTTTTTTGCAAAAAAAAGTCATACTATAGTATGTCGAATTTTTTTGCAAAAAAACGTCATACTATAGTATGTCGAATTTTTATCATACTATAGTATGTCGTAATTTTGTGCAAAAAAATCATAGTATAGTTTGTCGAACTGTTTTGCAAAAAAAAGTCATACTATAGTATGTCGAATGTTTTTGCAAAAAAAGTCATACTATAGTATGTCGAAGTTTTTTGCAAAAAAAAGTCATACTATAGTATGTCGAAAATTTTCGTGAAAAAATTTCATAGTATACAATGTCGAAAATTTTCATGAAAAAAGGCATAGTATAGTATGTAGATTAATTTAGTGGTAAAAAAAACTCATAGTTTGGAATTTCGAAAATTTTCATTTCTTTTTACTACTTTTTTCATGAAAATTGACGAAAATTGTCGAAAATATTCGTAAAAAAATGTCATAGTATAGAATGTCGAAAACTTTCATGAAAAAAGGCATAGTATAGTCTGACGATTAATTTGATGGAAAAAAAACTCAGATTAAATTTTCATGAAAAAAGTCCTATTATAGCATGTCGAAAATATTCGTAAAAAAATGTCATAGTATAGAATGTTGAAAACTTTCATGAAAAAAGGCATAGTATAGTCTGTCGATTAATTTGGTGGAAAAAAACTCAGTTTAAAATTTCGTCAATTTTCATGAAAGAAGTCATGCTATAGTATGACTTTTTTGAAAATTGACGAAATTTTAAACTGAGTTTTTTTTCCACCAAATTAATCGACAGACTATACTATGCCTTTTTTCATGAAAATGTTCGACATTCTATACTATGACATTTTTTTACGAATATTTTCGAAAAATTTTCATGAAAAAAGTCATACTATAGCATGTCGAAAATATTCGTAAAAAAATGTCATGGTATAGAATGTCGAAAATGTTCATGAAAAAAGGCATAGTATAGTCTGTTGATTAATTTGGTGGAAAAAAAACTCAGTTTAAAATTTCGAAAATTTTCATAAAAGTCATACTATAGCATGTCTTTTCATGAAAATTGACGAAATTTTAAACTGAGTTTTTTTTCCACCAAATTAATCGACAGACTATACTATGCCTTTTTTCATGAAAATATTCGACATTCTATACTATGACATTTTTTTACGAATATTTTCGAAACATTTTCATGAAAAAAGTCATACTATAGCATGTCGAAAATATTCGTAAAAAAATGTCATGATATAGAATGTCGAAAATTTTCATGAAAAAAGGCATAGTATAGTCTGTTGATTAATTTGGTGGAAAAAAAACTCAGTTTAAAATTTCGAAAATTTTCATAAAAGTCATACTATAGCATGTCTTTTCATGAAAATTGACGAAATTTTAAACTGAGTTTTTTTTCCACCAAATTAATCGACAGACTATACTATGCCTTTTTTCA
>CAKAOJ020001002.1:0-29779 GCA_916701645.2 Sebastolobus alascanus | reverse complement strand
CCCAGTGAAAAGAAACTAAATCACACTTTTAAATGGGATTAAGTTATAATTTGAATATTTTCCAGCCCAATGTCAGTCATTTAATTGTTCCAGTAAGTTAATGTTACTGCGGTACCTGACATTTACTGATGTTAAAAACATCACCACGGTGCAGGATGTCAGTATATGATTATCACTGGCAGCTTCCTGTTAGTAAATCCACTGACGCTGACGTTAAGAGAGAAACCACACGAAGCCTGATGAGCTGATTAAAAGATGGAGAGGAAACTGCACATCTGACCAGAAGAGCAGAGCTGATCGTAACTCGTGAGTTCAGTTTGAGTTCAGGACGACCCTTCACACTCTGAAGATGAAACTTGTTGAGGCTGACATTCTTCACTTTTTCAAAATCAAAGAAGTCGCTGCTACCCAGGCTTAATGATCACATGATGTACTGTATTATATGTCTCAGATTGTTTTGGAGGTCAACCAATAAAGAATAAGGTCAAATGTGTTCTGGCCTCCATGCATGGTCAGCGGTTCAAGGAAATAATCTGTTTGACTGTTTTGAAGCTCTAATTACAGCGACTAGATCATGATAGTTCATCACAATTATTATATATGTACATATATGTTTCCCCTGATCACCATAGCAACCTACAGTATCACTGAAGAAATCTGCCACAGGAAGCATTATTTTTAAAATAGAAAGCCTGAAAATTGGCTGTGTGCAAGAAAAAAAAATGAACTATTTAAATAGTACTATTTATAAACTATTTAAATTTAATATTATTTATTTAATATGGTCGGCGAGTGAGGAAAGAATACCAAGCAATAATAAATTTTAACAGGTCAAAGATAAGCACAGTTCATAGTGTATTTGTGGAGGTATATAGAGCCTATATTGAATACCCTTTTCCAGCCTTTTAGTAAGACATGTTGTGAATGGAGAAATAAAGTGATTAAATGTGACATTTGTGCTATAATAAATAGTGCTTTTAAACACAGTATGTTTCTGCTATGAATTTGTCAGGATAATCATATTATAATCATCATTATTAATAACAATACCACTACTAAAAATAATAATAACAATAATAATAGTAGTAATTTATAGTAGTAAACCGCTGTGGGTCGGGACCGGGCATTTTGAGGACGAAGAAGAACAAGGAGGAAGAAGAGGAGGAAGACAAATGAGAGGCACAGAACAGTCCATCATCATTAATCCTTTAAGGCATTAGCATGTTCATTCTGCCTCGATCAGGTCTCGAACTCACAACCTCAGACATCAAGAACAGGTCACTATCTTAGTGAGCTTAATGCCTGGGCAAAACTACCACTTCACACTATGACATCACACTATGACATCACTATGACTGAGGCAATCACCACGGCTGCACAAGCAGATTTCAAACTAGTGTCAAAAATTCAGTTTTTGAGACAAAATTCTGAGAATTTGCGTACTTCATCTAGACAATACAGAGATGTTTCAATGAAGATTGATTGCTCAATAAGTGACAAATTGATGTCTAAAAATGCTTGATTTCCATTGACTGCAATAGTTCACATGAGGATAGAAAATATTCAAAAGTATTCAAAAGTATTCAAAATACTGTCAAAAATTGTTTTTGAGATAAAATTCTGAAATTTGCCTCCCTACATCTACCATGACCTCGAAATTTTGGCATTTATTTTCATGAACATTGGAGCTTTATTTAGAGAGAATTTGCAGTAGCTGTGTACAGTACTGTTTACACTATAACGTTTTGATGCACTGTGGGCTCACTTTTTGATGTGACATCATTAAAGGATGATGACATCACATTACATGAAAGAATATGAGTGAAAATTCGAAATGGCATATTGACAACTAAATTTAAAAATGTATTTAATATTCTTCATCCAGTAGTAAAGATGCTTTTCATTGGTACACAGTAAATTCTCCAGTGTTAAATATGCCTTGTCAAAGTACATTAACTCTTTCAGAGTTATTACAACAACAAGAGTCATTACAACAACAGCTAGAGTAACATACCCCCCAGTGTTGGTGAAAATATTCAGAGTTAAAATGTTCAGTGTAAAATATACAGTGTCAAAGTTCATGGACTCTTTCAGAGTTATTACAACAACAGCTAGAGTAAGATCCCCCCAGTGTTGGTGAAAGTGTTCAGAGTTACAGGACTGGTGTATTCTGGAAAGTACTCTGTACTCTGGGAAGCTCCGCCCACCTCCTACTTCTTGCAAACAGACCACGATTTTCACCACGCCATTTTGTGCTCCTCGAAAGACTGCGGTAAGTTTCTCTTAATCACTTATTAAACCAAAGTTGAGCATTTCAGTAGAAGTAGCATTTTAGAATAACTTTATACTGTTGTTTAACATACACTCCAGCCTGTTTTGTGTCTTAAAATACCAAATTACACAGGGCTAACGTCGAGTTGAAGGCTAGCTAAAATGTGTTAGCAACATTAAGCCAATTAAGGCTAACTAGCTAACGTCTAACTTTAAAGGCCGTGTAAAGGAAATTCAGAGTTTTGTTTCTAAACACATTATAAATGTTGGAATATAATGTCTGAAAACATGTGCAAAGGCTGTGAAAATTGTCGTACTGGATTGTGGAGTTAGACTGTAAAACTGTTTTTGGCCACCTCTGTGTTCAGGATTTTGTGGGCGGGGCTAAATACCGACTCTGTGACGCGCCAAAGCCATCCCTAACGATGACGCGCCAAAGAGACCCCTAACGTAGCTCCGCCCATTGGCTAGCTCAGTCGATAGATCGTGTGACTCATGTTAATATGATCATGTTTTCAATTCCCGCTATAACTGTTGACATTTTACATCACTGTTTTTGTTCTGTATTGTATTTTTATGATTGTAATCCATCCCATGTCCTATGTATGTTTATTCCGGGCGGGGGGCGCTGTAAAGCTCCGCGGCCGCGAGCCACCCGAGCCTTTCCAAGCCGACCGGCCGCCTCGGATGAAATGCGCCCGGCGGGGCCAGCCAGCGCCGGGAGAGGGGAGAGGGGAGAGGGGAGAGGGGAGATCTCCTCTCTCTCCTCTCCCCGGCGGAGGCCAGCGAGCGCCGGGGAGAGGAGATCCGCGAGGGGGTCCTCCCACACCGAGCGGCCGGTCCAAACCGAGTTCAATCACCCGGGGAAATGCGCGACGGGAGCCGTTATCGGCTGACAACGTCTACGGGATGAGCCTCGATCAGAAGGACTCTGGCCACATTTCCCCAATCCGCCCGTCGGACGGCGATCATGGATGTATTAAAAGAAAAAAAAGGCGATTCGGCGCTGGGCTCTTCCTTGTTTACTCGCCGCTGTGTTGTTTCAGCCGTTGATGTAGAGAGAGGTGTCAGGTTTCAGCGCCCTCAGTGGCCACGCCCCCAGCGTCTCAGAGCAGAGAATACTGAGGATTTTTACATGATTTTGAAAGCTAATTTTATATACTTGGCGATTTTTTTAATCATTCAAATTTGGCTGGGTGGTTAGTAACACATTTTTCTGTGGTGTGATAAACCCAGAATGTATATTTATTTTTGCTTTACACGGTCTTTAAAGGTCACCTATTATGCAAAATGCACTTTTCCATGTCTTTTAAAGGTCTCATATTATGCTCATTTCCAGGTTCATATGTGTATGTTAATGTTCTACTAGAACATGTTTACATGCTATAATGTTCAAAAAACCCTCTGTTTTTCTCTTACTGTCTAACTGCATGAAGTCTCTTTCAGCCTCTGTCAGAAAAACTCTGATTCAGAGCCTGTCTCCTCCCAGTCTGCTCTGATTGGTTAGCGTTTCCGGGTCTCTGCTGTCAATCAAACGGCTTCAACACAGCGTCACTGCCCTCCCCGCACTGCAGCCGGAGCAGCAGGAAGAGAGATTCACTGAGTTTATCCGCGTTAGTAAAGTTAAAAATAAACTAATTAAAAGTTTATAAACCAGAAACTTCACACAGCGCACGTTCCCGGAGGAATTTGATCATAAGTCGGCGAGAAATTAACAACATCTGCGGCCAAGATTCCGGGTTTTCCTGACGGTTCTGCTCCGGTAAATATGCTATTTTTAGCTCTGTAACGTTAGCTCAGTATTTACGTTATGCATAAACTCTGTAAACCGTAAACATAAACTCTGTTTTACGTCTGTCTTTACAGGTCCATTTGTGAGAAAGGACCGACAGAATCAACCCATTTGAAGAAGAAAACATTTGCTGTGAGCAGATAGTTCTGTTTACATGGGAGATACAGAGGTAACATGTTAGCATGTAGCTACATGTAACGGTGTGAAAACACAGCGAACATCAGGATGGAAAATAGAAGATGTGAAACAGTAGTCAGTTCATTATTTCTGGTAAAAGACACCTGATAAACGTAGGAAAGTAATCAGAGTAATGGTACATTATTTACTGTAGGAGCTGTCTCTGTTACCATGACTACAGACCGGTTAAAGTTACACTTAGCGTAGCTTACCATGCTTGAATAGACTTTATCCTGTAGTGTCAACATAACTGAAGGTGGAATACTTATCTTCTATATAAAAGAGTAACTTAGATTGTTTCACATGAAACGGTTTTACTTGTCAGACAGTTATTGCCATATTTATGCTTCGAAATGTTTGTCAAAGCTGCAGGTTATCTGTTCACGTTCAAAATACTGTGTATAATTAATATTGTCATCTGTCTACTCAAATAAAGTTTGACTGTGAAACAGAAATGTGTTGCTTACAGTCACTATTTACTACCTGTACCCTTCTACATGCATGACATAAAATTAATTTTTCATATCACCTGTTTAATCTGTAATTACATTACTTTGTGAAAGAACATGTTATATGTATCTTGAGGAACACCACCAAGGCCAGGATACTGACGGCTCAGGAGATGTCCGACGTCATCGAGGAGGCGGAGGATCGTGGTGCAAGGCGGGCGGCCCAAGCTCTGGCCAGAAGAGAGCAGCAGCGGGCCGAACACACCAGCCCGGCAGCCACTTCCTCCACCCTGCCTGGCGGCTCCCGTCCCAGCCGCAGAAGAACACTGCCCCTCGGGGCTGCTCCAGCCACCAGCTCCGGCCTTTCCACCGCCGGTCCCTCCGCCCCCTCTTGTGCCTCCCACGGTCCCCGGCTGCCTGCCACCACCAACACACCATCACCAGCGAGCCTGCCTGCTGAGGGACATCACCACCTTCCCCCATCTCCTGGTCAGCAAGTCTCTGGTAAAGCATACCTATTTTACATTTGAATTAATGTAAATATCAACATTTATTTTCTATTGTGATGCATAGACATTATTAGGAGTATGTATTTTAATGTTGTAATAATAAAATATGATTATTCTTTTAGAGCCTTCAACATCAAGATTTGGCCTCCGAGGTTCCCAAGCTCCTTCCTCTCCCTCCCCCACTGTAAATGCTTTATATAATCTGTAAAACAGAAAGCAACATCTTAACATGTTGGTGACATTAGCCATGATGCAGAGTAAGCAAAACATGTAAGGCTTTGTCTCTTATTTATACAGCCTCTAAAGACCGGAGCAGACCCTCGTCATCCAGCTCCTCGTCCTCGTCTGCTGGACCCACGACATCCACCGGTAGTTTACTTAATGTTAACAGTCTTTGCATGCCAGCCCATGAGATCAGACAATTTTCTTACATCTATATATTTTTGTTTCTGTGAGTAGGTCACACCACCGAAGAGATGGAGCAGACGGTTTGGTGGTGTGGCCGGTGCAGGAACCTGACCCTCCGGAGGGTTCGGAGGGATTGGTGTCGTGGGTCCAGTGTGACAACACGTGGTTTCACACCGTGTGTGCGGGCTGGGACGAGGAGCTGGATGATGATGATGATTTTAAATGTAATGTGTGTCCAGATATTTAATTTATTTTTTTATTTTTTTTTTACATGTTTTATCTTATTTTTGTCTTTTGTGTTTCTTTTAAATAAATTTGTTTCATCCTCTTTTCAATCATTTGCTCTAATCATTTGTCTTTTGAATGCACCATTTCAATCATGAATACTTATGTTTGTAGTTCTACTATAACTCTTACTCTGCACTTTGTGTAATGATAGTAATTGTTCTATACACTTATTTGTGCATAATTGCTAAATTTCATGCATCAGTTGATATTTTGCAAGTGATTGAAATGAGAATAGAGTTTAACAAAACATCCAGCAGGTGGTGGTATACACTCAAAATGTAAATTAAGGAGCTTATATTGCATGATTTGGAGGTGTTGAAGCGTGATATCTTATTGTGAAGGAACGGAAATACGGTACCGGATGTGTTGACAGCATTGATGTTACATTGGGAGACACAAGAACAGCGTCATATCCCGGAAAAGCCAGCAGCGCCCAGTGTTTAATACATCCATGGTGTTTACAGCAAGAAAATAGGGTTTGTCCGAGGTAGGCCAAGGGTGGCGCACGGCTAATTCACCGGCGTTAACATCCTTTTGCCGACTCTGGTAGAGACAAAGATAAAGTAAATGATTAATACGATATGCAGATAGAAAGGTAAGGAGGTAGACTTTAGTTTTACACCATTAAATTAACTGAAAACATCACACGATCATTTATATTAGTAGTTAAAGTGGGATTTTAGTAGAATGTTAGCAAAAGACTGTCCGGAATAGGATACAATTCCGTTAACTATCTTTGTAGACAAAGTTACCAGGTAACAGTTAACATTACTAGTGAAAAAACAATACAGTTCAACTCTACAAACGTCACATTTAAACACTAAATAGTGCAAATTAACAGCCCAGCCAATACAGGGGCGGTTCACGAACACAGGGGGGGAGGGCTACGGCGGGAATAATGACCTCGGGGGGGGGGGGGGGGGGTCAAAACAAACCAGCCACCTGTGTATTGGGTCTATTAGGTTTGCTATATAAACCAATATGTGAGTCATTATTTCTTCCGCATCAGAAAACAACCCAATTGAAAGACCCAAATCCCACATACCCTGAAACTGGGTTACTAACTTGACCCAGTATTTTTTAGTGTGCACATAGCTATTTGTACATGTGTGTGTGTGTGTGTGTGTGTGTGTGTGTGTGTGTGTGTGTGTGTGTTCAGTAGTTAAAGGTGCAGAGCCAGTAGAGGGAGCCAAAGCACGATTTAAACACAAACCTCACTTGACTTTTCTTCTGATAAACTGTTTAGGTTTTTGTACCAAGAGTTATGGATGTTTCTGTTCTTGCATTATGTACTTAAGTACTTGCATAAGTACATAATGCTTATTTAGCAGCACCATGTACAGTATTTAGTAAAAGTACTCATTGTGCAATAAAATGTCTCCTGTGACTGTTATCTGATTCAATGTGACATTATTAGACAGTACATACAGTATATATATATATAAACATATATATATATATATATATATATATATATATATATATATATTTAAAATATAATATACAATATATCATATATTTATTTATTTATTTGTTTGTTTATTTGTTTGTTTTTATATTTATTTATATATATTTATATAAATATATTCTGTTCAGATGATGAAGTTGAACCAGGACTCAAACATCTTTCTCTGTGTTTGTAACTGTGTGTTTTATTTCATTTTGTTTATCGTTTTTTTTGGTTCACATTTATTTTGTTTTATTGCATTTTATCTGTTTGTTTTATTCAATTTCTTTTTTCTATTTCATTCAGTTTTTATATTTCATTTGTTTATTTAATCTTTTTTTTTTAGTTATTTATTGAAATGAATTGATTTTATTGAGATTGAATGTGATATGCTGTCGTTTTGATTAGAGGTCGATGCCGATGCCGATTTTTTACAGAATCAGGACAGCCGATGGTCGATATATGATGCAGATTTTTTTTTTGCCGATATGTTTGGCTGGTTTTCTTTTTTTCCTCCATATGATAAAATATAACAGCTTAATAATAACAAATAATACACAAAATGTCTTAACTTAAGTAAGCATTTATTGAACAACACTTATGGTCTGTCTCTCCAATTTGCACTTTGTGTCTTCACTGCAGTGCATATTTTATTTTGTGCATGATGGTTAATAGTAGTAATAGTACAGGGCTCAAAACCTTTTAAGCATCTTTCAAAAACTGTCCTAAAGCATGTTTTTTATTTATGTTTGTTGACAGACACTGTTAAAAGCTATATGGCCATAATCTAATTGATCAAAAAATAATAAAAACTTTGTTCACTCGTATTACACAGCCTGCTGCTCATATCTGCTGCGGACTACACACAGGCCAGTGACGTCATAGAGGCTATGAAGGACCCATAGAGACGTTTAATGAGGAAGTGAACTTTTTGCTAAATGTTTCGACAGATTGCTCGTGTTTCCGTCCTCACACGCAAACTTGCACTTATGACAAGCATTGTCAGCATCAACTCTAGTAAAGTGTAATCACGCTTTTTAAGTTTAGTTTTATCCGCTATAGTTCCTGAGAGCAGAAGCTCTGTGTGTGTGTGTGTCTGAACACTGCGCTGCAGCAGTGTGTATGTGAGAGCTGCAGCAGTGTGTATGTGAGAGCTGCAGCAGTGTGTATGTGAGAGCTGCAGCAGTGTGTATGTGAGAGCTGCTCCGCCCCGCACACAGCTAACGTTACCGACGGAGAGAAATTCTCCGTTACCAAAAACAGAATTGATAACGTCGGAGCATTTCATATCTAACCAATTAAATATGTAGGGCTTTGAAAGAGAAGAATTCAGGCCTACGGTTTCTCCCGGCAGAATGGCAATTTGATTGACACACAAGGTGCGGCGTCACACGTGTTTCCACAGCAACAACAACACTGGGCTGCCTGATGTGCCTGTTTAATAATCGGCTTAATATGCTCAGGCATCGGCCGATGCCGATTATGAAAAACTGTCAAAAATCGGCCCGATTAATCGGTCGACCTCTAATTTTGATTATTAATAGTGATTAATAATCATTATTAATAGTGATTAATAATCACTATTAATAGTGATTAATAATGATTATTAAATGTGATTATTAGTGATTCTCTATGGGTCTTTCCCATTTGTCATTTTATACGGCTCGATTCCTCTCCTCGACTCCTCGAGGAGCGTCTTAGGGTCCATCCCAAAGCGCTTATTTGTCGTTTCCTCGCTCCTCGATCCTCGGGTGAACCGGAAGTTGTTCTGGTGCGCCATCTTGAAGACCGTCCCAAAGCTCTTATTTCTGCATCGAGGAGCGAGGATCGAGGATCGAGGAGGGATCTCTGAGGAGCGATAATCGAGGAAACACGAGAGCAGCCTCGACGGAAGTCTTTTACCGACCGACACGCCCCCTTATTGGATATCAGTTACTGATTGGACGCTGCGCCGATCGGGACTGATCTGATAACTTTACCTCTTAACATCGCTGAAGTTTTATACCAGAGTGAAGACAGATCACAGATTAAACGTTTTATAGTTTAGTTGTCTTCTGATTCACCATCTAGTTAATATCTGTGTTAACTGTAGCTCTGAACAGCAGCAGAAGGTCCTGCAGTATCTCTCATTCACACACCGCGAGTGAAGCCGCCTGTCACTGAGAGGGGTTTATATACCTGACAAACAGGACCTAAAACCTCTTTCTGCATTTATTAGAAAGATTTTTCTTTTCATGATCTGTTATTTCCCCCGTTAACTTATATTAATGATACTATTAAAGTCAGAGAGAGAAGGAGAGTCTGTCTGTCAGCAACAAACACCTGTTACATTATTTATCTTCTTTTCCATTCAGTCACATGTGAGGCTGATAATTCCTGAACGTCGGGTTTGATATGAGTTACATCATTTACATTTTCCCTGAAACATTCAGCCTGATAAATAATGTCCAGTGTTCAAAAGACCCCATAGTCATATTATGGGTTATTAAATAATGAATTCACAATCAGAATATCGATAACTACAGATGCTAATAATGAATAAATAATATAAAGATATTGTGCCAGTAGAACAACTGTGTGTCTTTATTAGTATTATTAGTACAGTTCAAACACAAACTCCATCTAAAGTCTCTATAGCTATTAAAGCCGTCTGACAGCTGATCCAGCTGTGATCAGCTGCTGCTGTCATCAGAAACGGACGTCGCTTCACGTGACGCTTCAGAGGAAACGACGTCTCAATTCCCTTAAAACATATTTCCTCGTTTCCTCTCTCCCCGCATGGTTTCCTTGCGTCTCTCCATGCTTCCCTGGTGGGCGGGACTAAGACGCAAGGATGAGACGCAAGTGAGGGAAACGAAGATGCAATTAGGCGCTTTGGGACGGACCCTGAGTCCCGCCCACGAGAGATGCGAGCGGAGGAGGCGAGGAAGAGACTCGAGGAGAGAGGAAGAGAGGACATATGGGGTACGTCCCAAAGCGAGTTTTTTTTACCATACCCAGTGCCTTGTTATTGCATTAGGTTTGAACCATTTTTATCTATTTCATTAAGACTGTTTTCTGTTGATTTGCACTTAAAATTTTTAGCCTATTTGTTTTATTTATTTTCTTTTGACAATTTATATCTATCTATCTTTTTTTAATGTCTTGATGAAGGTCCTTGTTGACCGAAACATTGACTAATAAAGCAAAGAAAAATGTGTGCGGGAGCATGTCATTTTTTATTTGAAGGAGTATATTTTGGAGGGGATCTACTCCCAGCGCCACAAATGGTTTTGGGAATGTGCATGTTTTCGTCTCCTTGACAATTTATATCTAACCTTGGCGAAACAGGCGTGAAGCCGTTCTTATTGCACCTTATTGCCCTGTGTTCTGCATAAGTATAACAATAAACAAGCATTTCATTTGTTTGAAAACGGTGTAGCGTTATATAGCGTTATTGCATAGAGCAGATTAATAATCAATCCCTAATCAATATCAAAATATGTATCTATAATTAATAACCCCAAATTATTAATCATAAACCCATGAATTGTCATAAAAGGTGAAGGAGAGTGGTGACACTCAGCTTCAAATATCACACACAATTAGTTTTAATATCAGACTTTACCCAGGCGCCACCCAGTTTTATAAAAACAGGGAAAAATTCATAATATGATATTAATCAATTGAGTCTCTTAATCTCAGGGTTGCTATGGAGTTCTTGGGCATAGTGAACAGTGATTTGAATTGTTTATATTGTTGAGAGAATAGGAGGAAAATGCAATTCAATGAGGCCTAATCGATATAATTGAAGTAACTAACTAATCTGTCATGAAGAAGACTAAGAGAACTTGTTTCTTTAAAACTGTCATGTCTGAAGTTATTGTACTCATGCATTTCATTTAATTTTTAATCATTCATCATTTATATTTGAATTACTTATTGTGTTATCTTAATGTTGATACATTATATTTTACAGTGTGACTTTTAGGATGTGAAAGAAAGGAAAGAGGCACCTTGCCTAAAAAATGAGTGTTAAAAGAACAGGATGTTCACTGTTCAGTGTTCAGATTGCTCTTAGAAAAGATTTGACATGAATAAGGAAAGTTTTTACCTTAAGTTTTATCCTTGTGTCTTACTAGACGTGATCTTGTATCCATAATACCAAGCATTTAATCCACTTGTGTGTATTCATTGAATGTAAAACAACTGCGTAGTTAGCAGACACGTGTGGTAACATGTGAGGTGTGTTTGCTTAACCCATTTTTTTTGGTTTATTGAAGTGCCAGGAAACCGTTGGGTCCTGGCACTTTCGTGCTCGGCCCCTAATTATGTTGAGTCAGTGCCCATTTGCCTGGGACAGAATGAGGCAGGCAAAGAGTGTTTTGCTCAATATGTCCCATCAAACAAACAATTGAATATCTCTTTCACTGTGAGTCAGTGAGGGAGCAATACAATCAAGTACACTCTGGTGTCCCATCTGAGGATGTTATTCGAGATGTATGGGATGGCACTAATATGAGGGAGAACTTGTTGTTCAAGACAGAGGCCTCGTCACTTGGTTTGATTCTATATCAGGATGCCTTTGAAGTAGTAAACCCTCTAGGGTCTGGCAAGAAAAAACACAAGATACGCGCAGTGTATCTCACTCTTGCAGACATTTTGCCACAGAATAGGTCAAGCATTGATCATATGCAACTTGAAAATTTCAGCAGGAGTTTGCATTTCTGCAGATATTGTGAAATTGACAGAAAAATGTTTCAAACAGATCCTATTTCCAGGGGTACTAACAAGACAACACAGTCATACAGAGATCATGTTCTGAACAATGATGGTGATTCCATCGTTAGCGGTTCAATGCGCTGACTTATTTTCATGTATGTCAGCCAGGATTACCTCCTTGTCTTGGCCATGATCTTTTTGAAAGCATTGTGTCATATGATCTGGCATTGTACATCAAGCACCTTGTCAGAGTAGACAAACAGTTTACTTACCGTGAGTTGAATCGACGTATAAACCAGTTCCATTATCTTGGTAATGATGCCAACAGAAAACACTCTCATTGCCCATGAAGTGACTGTGAAGGGTACAAAATACAAAAAGAACATGTTCATTCTGATTGATGATGATGATGAGGGGCTTGTCGTCGGAAAAATTAAAGTAATACTTGTCCACAGGGATTCAGCAGTAAATTTTATTACTGAGAAATATCTGGCTGTGCGTCTCCCTAATATGGGTGTTCATTGCCTTACACTAAGTCAGAAAAGCTACTGCTGTGTTAACCAAGACAACCTTCTTGATTACTATCCCTTGCCTGAATACATTGTGGGTGGCAAGGCATTAATAGTTCTCCACCATTCTGTCCTCTCATTGTAGGTGAATGTCTACTTTAGATGAAGAAATCCGGGGAATCATCCTCAAGACGTTGCTCAATCTTTCTGAAGAGACTAAATTGCAACTAATTTCTAGGTTTCAATGCTCTGGCTTAGAATCAAAAGAAGACCTGAAATATGTACGGCGGGAAGACTTGGCTGACGTCTTGCCTGTTATTTAGCTCCGGAAGCTGTTGGATGCATTTAAATCAGGTAATGTAAATCAATGTAATATTCAAGGCTTGAAATGAATAGTAACCACCAGCTAACATTGGTAAATTTTGGCTGTGTGCATAAGTTATTTAATTCTACAAGCCACTTTGTCAAGTCGCCATCTCAGTCATTCACTAATGTGTTCTTTTTCTTTTTTTAGAGACAGAGATGGTCACTCTAGATCTCCAACTTCTACCAAGCCCCACACATCTCTGCAGCCCATCGCCACTGGAAAGAAGTTCCACACTATCCAGCCCAGGATCCCCGTCAGCCACTTCAGTGTCTGACCTGTCAGACTGGAGCAGCACAAGCAACACAAGTTTTCCATCCCGCATACCTAAAACATGGCCAGGAACGTTTAAAGTGCCATGGGACCGAATGCAACTGGAAATCCGTTCAGCCATTGCCAATAGCAAGAGACCAACCCCTGCAGAGCGGTGGCAGATGGTGAGAGTGCTGGTAGACGAAATGAGGAAATGTGAGGCAAACCCCACACGCTCCCAGTTTCTCACAGTTTGTCAAAATATCATGAGGCAGTACCCCCAGAGTTTTGCAGATGTATTTGCAGATGGCTCACTTATGGGTGGTGGTTATACTTCACTCCTTATTCAAATGAAAACAAGTATTGAGAACGTAAACCGTGACAGCAGCTTTGCACGCTACCGAGCCTCAAGGTCCTCTGGATCCAGCTCTGGGCGCCAGAGGGGGCCTACTGACACATACGGCTGTACCACATTTCAGCCAGAACTCCCACCAGAAGAGACTGATGATACTGTGGAGCAAAAACAGCAAAGATTGGAGGAGATCTATAGACAGGAAGGTGCAGGTGGGGTTGAAAGAGCAGAAGTCTGTAGTCTCATGGAGACCACATTCTGTCTACAGCGTTGCCACATAAATGCAATTCCAGCTCCTGCTATTGAGGATATCAGAGACAAATGGCCTTACCTCTTCAGTCAGAGGTGCATCTATGCTCATTTTGAGCTTCTCACAGACCTTAATGTGCTGCGTCTCCTAGAGCTTGCCATGGAAGAATGTGGGAAAACGATGATAGCATACTTCGGGAGCAAACCCACCAAAAAAAATGTCCAAACTGTCCTCTCCCAGGGTGAGGATGTTGAAGTGGCTCTCCATGTTGTCCAGCTACTGATGGCCCACTTCACAGAGACCACAGATGGGCTCATTCTTCTTGCAGATGTTAGTTTGTTTCTCTTCTTTCTTCATTTATATTGAATTGAATTGTTGCCATCTTAAAAATCATCTTATGATATTAATATCCCCACTACACTTTTATTGTCTTTGCCCTACTGTTGTCTGCCACAGTGGCTGATGTTGAGAGGACCCTCACCCTACCCATGACTCCTCGTCTAATAGTGCTCGGTATGTATTCAGTGAATTGACATACTGTAAATTGCATATCAGATGAGCTTTCAAGTTATCTGTATTCCAGCAAAGTATGAATGTTGTCCCTAATAGAGATATTTACACAAGTAAAGATGCTTTCTGAAATCACTCTGTAAATTTCAGGTGGAACAGAGCATGTGACGGTTGGACGCTGGATGATCAGCCTTGAGGGTCGTGTCATATGCGAGGGCATCCAACCGACCTTCGTGACGGGGCTTGCTGCTCTTTTCTCAGTGTACTACATGTTAAACCTACAGTACCAAGAGGAGGCTGCCTGTACACTTGAATTCATTCAAAGGTAAGGCTTGTGTTGTCCATTTGTCCTTTTCTCTCACACACACAGACACGCACTCTCTCTCTCACACACTCTGACACTCTCACTCTCTCACTCTCTCTCACACACTTTTCATTTTCTCTTCACTCTTCTGCAACATGCACAACTGCAACCCCGACCTCATACAGTAGCAGACTTTATTCCTATCCAATCTCTAATCTCAGACTACTGTGTTTTTCAGGCGCTTCATTGGAATCAATCCAGAAAGAGGGACAAAGGCCAGCCGAGACAAGGCAGTCTCCAAGAGGACAGGGAGAGTCGCTCAGAAGAAGTCTGTCACAGTCAATCCCCATGTGTCCACTCTTTTGAAGAAGCTCATTGACTTTGAATGGAATTTCATATAGGTCAGTGAGAGCTCTCTACTTAGGCACTTAGCATCAACACAGCCTTTTTTGCCTTAAATGATGTACGTGTAATCATATTCTTGTTCTCCTTACCACTAAATATGCTATATTCCACTTCAAAAATGTGGGTATTCCTGCTTTAAAACACTGCAAAAACAAGCACTTTTAGTGAACGTGCATCGATGGTGAGGAGTTGCCCAGAGCGATTACATTGCAGACCATTTAGCAGCTGGCGTCTGGAGCGTTCTCCCTCAATACTGGACCAATTTCCAAAAAAAAAAAAATGTTGTCCCCATTATTCAATTAAACACAAAAACATGGGAAAATAGGGTCCAGGTTGAAAGATACCAAAGTTACCCTTTAAGCTAAAACTGTTGGGTCAGAATTTGCACAGTGTTCTTGAATGAATTTTCATTGGTTATTGCATATGTTTACTTGATATACTGTATTTCACTTCTTGGTTTCCCCATGCGATGAAATCGCAGGGCTCCCACCGTCCGTCTCCCACATAACATCTCAGAAACCACTGTTCAAATTTGTGTGTTTGAATGTTTGAAGGGATGAAGTATCTTGCCAATGTGTTATTAAATGTATCGTATTGTAGCGATTTGTCTGATGGAGTCACAATTTTGCTTAAAAGACCACTCAAATCTGACTTGCTATTTTTTCCGGCATTTAGATAAAAAAAAAATGAAAAAACATCTTAAAATTACTTTTTATATTTTTCAGTTTGTTAGAGTGGAAGTCTCTCTCCTTATGTTTGTGGGGTCGATGTTCTCTTTCAACCCTACTGAGAAATTGTGTAGTTTGAATTGAAAATGCAGTGAAACTCGCAGTGGCAAGATGTATCATTCCCTCAAGTTTATTAAAAACTTGATAAGTGTAATGACATTTGATGAACGCGTGGATAGCTGCCATGTTTGTCATGCATACTTGAAATATCCAGCTGTAATGGCAAAATTCAGTTTGTTCATATCTTCAGAGTAAGTATTTTTTTAAATAAACGTGGGTTAAAAAAGTAATCTTATACTTGCTAAGACTCTTCTTTTCCACAGAATGTTTTATTGCTGCATTTTAGTTAACAAAATCATCCATATGTTGTTTAGGATATCACATTAAAATTGCTATTCAAGGTCTCAGAAAAGGCAGTACTGCCAGTAATACACTCTATTTACAAAAATGACCACTGTATTTGGGCTTATGGTGAAATTCCATTGCTAATGTAGAAAAACAATATTGTAGTGGCTACCCTGCTGCCACTACATTCAATAAAATACAGCATCATACAGTGTTTTAGTACATTGTATTATAACAGTAATCAAATTAAATTTACAGTAAGCCAACTGTAGAAAAAAAACAGTAGACTACTGGCAACCCTACTGCCAGTAGTCTACTGTTAAATCTAGAAAATACAGCAATGTACTGTAATTCTGCACTTTGTATTATTACAGTAGCATACTGTAAAGTTGATTACTGTAGGACTACTGTAAATTAACAGTAAACTACTGGCAACACTACTGCCAGTAATTTACTGTTAATTTACAGGACAATATTTAACAGTGTATAATATGAGTGGGGGAGTTAAAACGAAGACCAGAAAGATGCAAGGAAAGCAACAAACAAGGAAAAGGCTCAAAGCGACACGAACGAAGACAAAAACAAACAAGATGGCGGAGGCGAGGCAACTGAGGCCCTACACCTGGGATTAAAAAGCATAAGTGCACAAATCAGCAATTTGAGAAGTGAATTAAAAGCGGACTTTACATAATTCAAAGAAGAATTCAAGCGGGACATGAGAGGAGAGCTGGCCGAATTCAAACGTGAAGTGAATCATCAAGTGGCGGCGAACACACACGCAATACAAGACCAAAATAAAAAAACGGAGGAAGCTGCCGCCCGAATAGATGAGCTGGAAACATGGAGTGCTGCTGCGAACAACATACTCCAAGAAACACTGAAAGATCAGACGGTACTTTTTGACAAATTGAACGATCTGGAGTCCAGATCTCGAAGAAATAATCTGCGGATATACGGTGTGCCGGAGGGGGCGGAGGGCAGCTCAGTACCTCAATTTGTGGAGAAACTGTTTAGAAGTGAAATGTCAATTCCTGAAACGACAGATTTACAGATTCAACGAGCACACAGAGCCCTGGCACAGAAAGCTAGCCCCAGCTGACCTCCGAGATCCATAATTGTCCACCTTCTACAGTTTAAAGTTAAAGAGATGGTTCTCAGACAGGCATGGCAAAAGAAGATTCAACTCGGAGAACGAATGCTGTCTTTTGACCACGACTACACTACCGCCGTAGTACAACAACGTAAGGCATACAAACATGTTAAAAGTATCCTAAAAGGGGAAGGAATCCGCTTTCAGACACCATTCACCAAGATGCGCATCCACTGGGATAGCGGACCCCAAACCTACAACAACGCGAGGGAAGCCGTGCGAGAGCTACAACGGAGAGGCTACAAAGTGGAAGAGCCGCGGGGAGACACGGACATGCCGCCGCTGCTTGAACAACTCGGGAGACACGGTGAATCAGAGACTATCAGACGGGCACGGGAGCGCCTTCAAGGATTTCAACGCAACACTCATTTGAACTGAGATATGATTACGAAGGTACGCATAGGCACGGAGAATACAGTGGTCTCCGCCAAAACTTGTTAGAATACTGAGCCCATGCAATCCTAGGTTTACAAATAAATGCATGGATATGCATAGATATGCATATTCATAGACAAATCTGGTTATAAGCCTAGATCTAAAAATATCACTAAACATCACAGACCTCATGTGAGTGTAATTAATGTTGATTTAATACAACTTTCTGTTCTAGATAAATCCGACTGTTAGGGAGATTAGTAAAGTATTAGGACTAGAATGAGTGGAGGGACCCATAGAGGGTTATTCCCCTTATCTAGGAGAGGGCCCTTCCTTAGTGTTAGGTTTCCCCCCTCAATCTACAAAGGGATTCGGGTTCTATGGTGGAGAGAGAACACCCTTTTCTGGGAGCCCATCTCCGTGTTGATGTTTTGTTTTGTTTTGCTAGGCAAAACACCTCTGTTTGTTCACATGTTTCTGTTTGTTGTTCAGAATGGTTCTGGTGTCGAGTTGAGGGGATACAGTGAAATCAATCACACTAAGTGTAATGATGCAATGTCAGGGACTTAAGCTGATGTCTTTAAGTGTTAATGGTTTGGGTAATCCAATTAAGAGGGCCAAAGTCATGACTAAATTGAAGAAAGAGAAGATGCATATTACTTTTTTACAAGAAACCCATTTATCGCGACAAGAGCACGAGAAACTGAAAAGATTTGGATACAAAAACACTTATTATAGCTCACATACTTGTAGTCATAAAAGAGGAGTGGCAATTTTGATATCGAACTCAGTTAAATTAGAAATTTTTAAAGAAATAAAAGACAAAGAAGGGAGGTATATCATATTGAAAGGCAAAGTTGATAATAACATCCTGACATTAGTGAATATCTATGCTCCCCCCCGATAGTGATAAACATTTTTCAAATCCCTATTTGATATTATTGCAATGGAAGCAGAAGGAATTTGTATATGCGGGGGGGATCTGAATGTTGTACTGAATCATAATCTGGATACGACAAGCAAAAAGAAGAATAAGAACCAGTTAACAAAACTACTAAACACTACATGTGAAGAAATTGGTTTCCTAGATGTCTGGAGGAACTTTCACCCTCTAGAAAAAGACTATACGCATTATTCAATACCGCACTCAGTTTATTCCAGAATAGACTATTTTTTAATGCAGAAAGAAGACTGCTATAGGGTAACAGATTGCAGAATTGGCGTGGCAGATGTATCAGACCATAATGCCATATACCTAACTATTCAAATGGACAGTAGAAGAAAAAACAGTGTGGCGATTAAATGTTGGCATGCTGAATGATAAAACAACTTTTAGTGATATTAAATTGGAAATCAAAAGATATCTAGAGGAGAATGACAATGGGGAGGTGGACCCATCTATATTATGGGACTCATTGAAAGCTGTAATACGAGGTAGGTTAATAGCTAGGGCATCACATATTAAAAAAGCCAGAATGAAAACATATGATAAGTTGATATTAGACCTGAAGGATTTAGAACAGAAGTACAAAAATAATAAGGGCCAGAAAACCTATAAACAAATTGAAGATTTGAGGGGACAAATGGATGGGATATTGGGTCAAGAGGTGGAGAAAAAAGCAAGATTTGTAAAACAGGCATATTATGAGGTAGGCCCTAAATCCACTAAATTACTTGCCAGAAGGTTACGCAAACAACAGGCTGATAACACCATACATAAAATTAAGGATACTAATACACAGAAATTGATGAGTGATCCTAAAGAAATAGAACATATCTTCCAGGAATATTATAAAGAATTATATACACAAACTTCTACAGTAGATGGGGAATCGATGAGGACTTTTTTAAGTACAATAGATCTGCCCTGTATTGGAGAGTCACAAAATAAAACAATCACAGCAGAAATATCATCAGACGAGATAGAGAAGGCAATTGGAAGGACGAAAACGAACAAGGCTCCAGGCAGCGACGGTTTCCCTATAGAATGGTATAAAATATTCCGGAATGAGCTGAGCCCACTCCTTATGAGAACATTTAACTGGATTATCAAAGAAGGCAAGACGCCCCCATCATGGAAAGAGGCAATTATAACACTAATCCCAAAAGAGAACAAAGACAAGGAAAATTGTACCAACTATAGACCAGTATCAATTCTAAACGTGGACTACAAATTATATACTTCAATCATCTCCAAACGATTTGAAAAGTTCATGCCAAATTTAATTGATGAAGACCAGACTGGTTTTATAACAGGCAGACAAACACAGGACAGTATTCGAAGAACCCTACATATAATACATAAAATCCAAAAGGAAAGTACGCACGCTGTCCTGATAAGCCTAGATGCCGAAAAGGCTTTCGATAGGGTTAATTGGAAATTTTTATATCAAACATTAGAAAGATTTGGCTTTACTGAAGATTCTATTCAAGTTATTAAAGCAATCTACCAGCAGCCTACTGCAAGAGTAAAGGTGAATGGGTCCTTAACTGAGAGATTTGTGTTAGGAAGAGGAACGAGACAGGGATGTTGTCTTAGCCTATACCCTGTTTGCTATATACATTGAACCAATGGCTCAAGCGATTCGTCAAGATAGGGATCTGAGGGGAGTAACTATAAGAGACAGAGAACATAGAATTGGCCTTTTTGCAGATGACGTAATGATGTATCTCACGGATGTAAACACCTCCTTTCCAAGGATGATGGAGATCATAGATAAATTTAATTTCTATGCAGGATATAAATTGAATATTGCAAAAACTCAAATCCTCCTATTTAATTGGGCTCCTCCGGAAGAAATCAGGCAAAAGTATAATATTAAATGGGATTCAAAATCGATCAAATACCTAGGGATATATATAACAAAAAATGTATCAATGTTGTATGGGGCCAATTATAACCACATCAACCAAAACATAAGAAAGGATATAGAAAGATGGTCCACCTACCCAATGGATTTTAGTAGTAAGATAAACGTGGTGAAAATGAATATTTTGCCAAGGTTATTGTATTTGTGTCAATCTCTGCCAATAGAGGTACCACTTAAACAATTCACAGAATGGGATAAATTAATATCTAGATTTATTTGGGGAGGGAAGAAGGCCAGAGTTCGATACACTACACTCCAGTTGCCAAAGGACAAAGGTGGAATGGCACTTCCAAACTTTAGGATATATTTTTATGCAGCCCAACTTCGACCACTAATCAAGTGGTGTGATGATAGCTACATAGCTAGGTGGAAAGAGATTGAGACATATATCCCTGACTTTCACATCCAAACACTCTTGGGAGAAAAAACACTTCCTGGGCATATCAGGACTATAATCGATCCAGTAACTATATTTACTTTAGAAACCTGGTTTCTACCAGACAACTTAAATTGAATAACGGACAAAAAGTGTTAAGATGGATAGCTTTGGATAGTGGATTTAAACCAGGGATGTATGATTCAACATTTAAAGAATGGATAAAAAAAGGAATGACTGCATTTTGTACTGTTACTAAAAAT
The DNA here is from genome assembly GCA_916701645.2 of Sebastolobus alascanus. Lineage (NCBI taxonomy): Eukaryota > Metazoa > Chordata > Actinopteri > Perciformes > Sebastidae > Sebastolobus > Sebastolobus alascanus. Next base: position 8,684 of record CAKAOJ020001002.1, on the reverse strand, counting down.
GGAGACCTAAGAAGTTTTCAAGATTTAAAGGACAGATTTGCACTTCGGAACCATGACCTGTTTAGATATTTCCAATTGAGAGAATATTACAACAAAAAAGTAAAAAGGGAGGCACCAGAGGAAACGAATCCAGTGGTGGAAGTGATGGTCAATGCATATCATCAAAAAACATCAAGGATTATTTCTAAACTTTATCATAGTTTAATGGAATGTCAAGCTAAAACTACATCTTATGTTAAATTTAAGTGGGAAAAGGAATTGGACATCAAAATCTCAGAAGAAGAATGGCATGATATGTGGGTAACACTACAGACATCCACTAACTCACAAACGTGGAGAGAATTTAATTGGAAAAATCTGACTCGCTTCTTCATTACGCCTAACATAAAAAGCAAGCAAATTCTAAGGCAACAATCATGTTGGAGACAATGTGGCCATACAGACGAAAATCATGCACATATCTTCTGGAGTTGCCCGAAAAAAGAACCATTTTGGGACAGAGTGAATTCAGTATTAAAGGAGGTATTAGGATATGTTATCATCAAGAAATGTTCTATTTTATACCTGGGTAATATAAATACAGTGGTGCTGAAAGAAGATCAGTACTTGGTTAAAATCCTACTCACGGCTGGCAGAAAGGCCATTACAAGAAAATGGCTTGTAGCGGAGACCCCCAGACTTAGTCAATGGTTAGATATAGTACAGGAAATATTTGTGATGGAGAAAATGACCTATTCTCTAAAAGTGAAAAAAGATGAGTTTGACAGAAAATGGGAAAAATGGATTAGGTATAGAAATGAAGACATAAGTACTGTATAATTATATTGACACTATTGTAAGTTATTGGAAAATGATTTAATAAGAAAATAACCCTGTATACTGCATCATCAACTGTAAACTGAACCCCTCACTGCACTGTTGTAAGTTTCGTTGTATTTGTGTTTTATTTGTCTATGCATAAAAGCAATAAAGACTGAAGTGAAAAAAAAGAAAACACATAAAACATAGAACACCGACGCACAGCTAGCAGCGTCGCCAGCTCAGGGGGCGGCGCCTGAGAAAATCTGGCCCAAAGAAAATCTGGAGAAAGAAGATGCCATGTTCTGTTACGTGGAGGACACATGCCTGGCAGGGGAAGTACAGATGGACCAAGTTCAGTTGACTCCCACCATTGTTGTGTGTGGTAAGTTAACATGTTTTGTCTTTAATTCATTTTCTCTTTTGTATTTCTCTAGTCTTTCTTCCTTTTCTTTCTCATTTTTTTTCTATTTGGACAAAAATTCATGTTCGACAATGTTTTTTATTACTGTAAGCTCTTAAGGTCAGTCAAAGTGGCCTTAAAAGGTCATGCATTTCTGTCCCCTAAACCTGCACGTACACTGATTTCTGTATTGATGGTAAGCAATGTAACAGACTTTGAAAAATGAAAAACGTATATGCTCAAAGTGTTTTGTGAAATGTTTCAGAAAGACAAATCTTGTTTTAATTTAGTTTTGAATTGTTGTTTTTTTCTGTCTTTTTACTTTTTAGGACAATCCTGCTACTCTTCAAGACGGTTCATGCTGAGTGTGGATCGAAACATTGTAAACGACAACATCACCTCCTTCGTTTCTGCACTGTACATGATGTTTGGGAGCTATTATTGCTTTAACATCCATTACCCATCAGAGCTGGCATCAACCCTGGAGTTCCTGCAGAGGTGTGTCTTTTTGGATTCACTTTATCCAATATTTTATTGAACTGAAACAAATACAAAAGTAGCTGCTGCAGTGACTTGGGGGTTAGAGGACTTGTCATTTTACCTTTTTAGTTTTATAAGTGGCTTTGAAAAAATAAATAAATATGATGTTTAGTTTTTTGTTGCTAACAAAAGCTGTTTTATTAATACAGTTGTCTGTTTTTCTTCTGTTTCCGAAGCTGTTTTTTCTCCATCAACCCAGAGAATGGCACTAAAGTGGTGAAGACCCACACATCCCGTCTTCACGGGAACCCAAGAGTCCTTACCCTGATTCAGGAACTTTCGGATCATGAGTGGTGTGATGTCTGAATATGGACTAAACTCAGTAAGATTTATGGCATGTGATGATATGCCCCACTCACACACACTCACAGTTTGAAGGTTAGTTTCATCTCTTAAGAAGTAAGTAGAAGTTTCAGATGAAAATGTTAGAGTTGTATTGCATATTACTCATCTGCATGCCTTTACCTCAATTTGAAGAGCTTGTTGGAACATATTGGTACATTTGTTCTATTTATTTTAATAAGGAAAGTGATCCTTAAAGGGTGTTAAAAAGTCTTACATGTAAGGGATAATGTACAGCGAGCCGGTCATTGTTGTGAAAGAATCCCCGACAGGGTGATGCTGCGCGTCAGGGTCTCTCATCGCCCTGAAGGAGATTCTTTCACAACAATGACCAGCTCCCTTCAGTTCAATAAGATCCCTAATCTGTCACATGCTCTCTATTCTAATGTTTGTAAGTATGTTGAGAGATGACTAAGATTTATGGCATGTGACAATGTGCCCCACTTACAGTTTGAATCTTAGTTTCAGCTCATCTGCTCAGTTCTTCAAGCTTAAGAAACAAGTAGAGGTTTCAGACGAAATTGTTAGTTTTATTGCATATTACTCATATGCATGCTGTACCTCAATTTAAAGAGCTTGTTTGAATATGATTGTACATTTGAAATGAGGTAATCTTTAAAGGGTGTTAAAGGGACTGTTTGTAACTTCTTACACGTATAAATCATTGCGGGTCGGTGTCCCATGCCCGCTTGCGTGTGGGTACGCTATTCAGACTCAGACTCCAACACAAACTACACGGAAGCACCAAAACTGCAAAGTTATATCCAGTGAACCCGTCTTGCAAAATAGTGTTAACTCTTCCTGCTTCGCCCCCCCCGGCCGCGGTCGGAGGACGCGGAGGAGACCGTAGCTTTGGTCTCCAAAGCCGGAGTCTCTGCTCCTGCTGCCTGCTCGCACACCGCGCTCGTTCTCACCCGCTCAGCTCGCTCCAACTCCACGTGCATGCGTGCACACTACACACTGCAGAAGAGTTAGTTTAGCTCTGAGAATATCTAGTGAATGTACAGCGGACGTTTGTGCAGAAATAAATGCTGCAACTCCTCCAGACCAACAGAGGTTTCCCGTGTCTTGTGAAGTGACGGGGCTCCGCAGCGAGGTACGTTATCGTCTCCGACTGGGTGTCAGGGTCTCCCCTTTTCCCTCCGACCGCGGTCGGGAGGCTGAAGCAGGAAAAGCCAACACTAAGATCAGCATTGATTCATGGAGAGACCTTCGTCCGGTCAGCCAACATTACTGCCAAGCAGGTGAAACAGTCCCTTTAAACCACTGAAGGAGTTACTGTCACTTCGCCTTAAAGGGACTGTTTGTAAGAATCAGAAATTCCTTGTTAACTGCGACACGTGTGGCCGCAATGTCAACGACAGTCAGCGTCCTGTTGCTCGCGCTCTCCCGTGTGCCGGGCTACCTGAATGTGAGCGAGCATCCGTCAAAACAGCGAGACGACACACGTCAGCTAAAACCACAATATATCACTCTACATTTCACCTGCTTGGCAGTAATGTTAGCTGACAAGACGAAGTTTCTCTCCATGAATCAATGCTGATCTTAGTGTTGGCTTTTCCTGCTTCAGCCTCCCGACCGCGGCCGGAGGGAGCAGGGGAGACACCGGAGCCCCGGTCGGAGACGATAACGTAACTCGCTGCGGAGCCCCGTCACTTTGATCCAGATGTTGACTGGGCGATACAGCTTCAAGGGGCTGTGCGCGCACCCGCGGACGGCAATCAGTTTCTGGGGGACGATCGCTTTTTGGCACAACACCTGTTCAGTCTCAGACAAACCGGGACGTCTGGTCACCGTACTCTAGGTGGCCGCATAGTCTACGCTCTCTCCTCATTGGGAACAACTGAAAAAAGACGGTGGCGCTCAGAAAAAAAAGACGCTAGCCTATAGGCCGATGGACTGAACTGCGCAGCAGCAGCAGCTGTCTTGCGCTCTGGGACACAGACGATGAGCACAAGCTGCTGTCTTTGTAGCCTGCTGCCTTGAATTTTGAATTAGGCTAAATGGGAGGAGAACATTGGAAAACAAAGGAATACAGTAGGTCATATTCCCTTAGAATCAATACCAGCTTTATTCAAAGGTCAGAATAACATAGGCCTATTACATTTTTACTTGGCAACATTGAGATTATTTTCCCCATACTCCAGTGGCGTAGGCTATAGTGGACAATAGACTATCGGCAAAGGCTTATAACATTGCATTGCATTTTATTCATTCATACATTCATAATATATGATTGTTATGGGGAGGATAGAAGAGAAACTAACTAGCCTAACGTTCCAGAATGTGAGATCATTAAAGGATGATGACATCACAATACATGAAAGAATATGTTTGAAGATTCTAAATAAACTTTCCAGAATGTGACATCATTAAAGGATGATGTCATCACTGTAATATATGAAAGAATATGTTTGAACATTCTAAATAAACTTTCCAGAATGTGACATCATTAAAGGATGATTACATCACTATATTACATGAAAGAATATGAGTGAACATTCGAAATGGCATACTGACAACTAAATTTAAAAATATATTTAAAATTCTTCATCCAATAGTAAAGATGTTTTTCAAAGGTAGAAAATTGGAAATCAGTTCAGTTTCATTACAATTTTACGAGATTTTAAGTAAAAAAATATATAAAAACAGATCAAAACCAACCATATTCTTTAAATGAAGCATTATTTTGAAAAACAAATTAGTAAGTTGCAAATATTCAACTGAGTAGAGATGGTCAAGTGTGAGTGTATTGTAACAGCACACTTGAGGTGTCTACCCTAACTAGCCTAACGTTCCAGTATGTGACATCATTAAAGGATGATGACATCACTGTAATACATGAAAGAATATGTTTGAAGATTCTAAATAAACTTTCCAGAATGTGACATCATTGAAGGATGATGACATCACTGTATTACATGAAAGAATATGAGTGAACATTCGAAATGGCTTATTGACAACTAAATTTAAAAATATATTTAAAATTCCTCATCCAATAGTAAAGATGTTTTTCAAAGGTAGAAATTTGGAAATCAGTTCAGTTTCATTCAAATTTTATGAGATTTTTTTTTTTTTTTTTAAAGTTAAAGATGGGGTATGCGATTTATCCAGTATACACTTTTTGTTATATTGGTTGAAATGGTCTTTACACCGCGACAGCAATCCGTTTCTTATGAGCACTGAAAAAAGACCGGAAAAGATCCGTCATCTGTAGCTGCTGTAATCCTGTAAAAACGTCTACCAGTCAGTAAAAATGGTCCCGGTTGTAAGGAACCAATCAGAAGCCTCCCTGCCTCCCCGCTCGTACTCTACCCTTGGCGTGCACCAGCGTGAACTCAAAGCGCGTCTCCGCCGCACGCTTCCTGGAGAATGGAAGAGAAAACTCAGCCAAAAATAGCACTGCCGCGGTAACTTGGAACCGCTCGCCCTGCTAAAAAGGCAAAGAAAAGAAAGTCATGCAGTCATGAGAAGGATCAATCAACTTCGACGCCATATAAACACGGATTGATGAGACCACCTCCCCCCGCTGTGTCAACTATTGTTTCGGAATCTCTCTCCGGCCGGTGAGCGTAGCTTGATGCAGATATGAACATGGCTTAGATTACCGTTCTCTTTGATGGGTAATACATACACTATGTGGTATCATTGATATTTGTACTAAATCTATATCCAGACAGTGGGTAAATGTCAGTTAGTATGCAATGTGTGTATGTGTATCTGGGGGCAAAGTGAAGCTTTCTGTAAGGCCTGGTGGGGGCAGGGACAATTGATTAGACCTGTAGATGGCCTGAGTATTAAATATGTGCCACAGCCTAGAAATTGGTCGTTGGTGGAGTCTGTGATCAAGTTACAGGGTCTTCTATGGACTCTGCGGTGGTAGATGTCCTGCAGAGATGATAGGGGTAAACTGAAGATCTTCTCAGCAGTTTTTGTCACTCTGTGCAGTCTGTCAAAACATCTTCTCATGAAGTGACAAACCCAAGACTTCTATTTCAATTCAGCAACAGTCCTGTATTGCATCTGTTATAGAATGAAGAAAAATCCTATCTCCTGTAAACCGATGCTGACGATATTCTGTAATTTTTAACAGAGATGATGTCATCTCAGTAGCTGGAGTTCAGGAGTTAGACATCAGCAGTCCTGACGAGACAGCTCTCCAGCAATTGGATGTAAGGTATGGTAATTGGAGTAAGATTTTTTTTTTTTTCAATTTTTTGCCAAATAAAAATTAAAAAAAGTCTTTGTCCCTGCATTACTTGGGTGACATGTTTTAACATTCCTTCAATTGTTTTTTTTTTTCTGTCTATTTAGTATGTCATCTCTGGACCTAAACGCTGATGTTGACGCTGATGAATTTAATGACATTCAAAACTCCACGTAAGTTGCTGTGTGTACTGCCAAAATGTTTTTACTTTTCTGTTTGTGGAAAAATTTCAATTATTCTTTTAATAATAATCTATGAATTTATTCTTTCTTCCCTAGCATTGACTGGGAGGATGACACCTGGTATCCTGATAAGGACACAGAGTCTGTGTCATGGTTAGAAGAAGATCTAACCAGGGAAGTCGACTCAGACGATGATGACAGTGACGATGCAGCTTATAGGCCTCGTATTTGTGTGAGGTAGGTTCAATAACCTTTGGCTCTACTTACAGTCAAAATATTGTTTTTTATTTTGAATTTTCATATCAAATTTTATTATAACAGGACTGGCGGTGCTCTCAAGAGTCAGATTTGCTTGGACGCACTTCAAACAATCAGCATAGAGGAAACTGTGCACGATGCTCCAGACAACACCCCAGATCCAATTGCCACAGGCGAGCCTACATTCCCAGATGCACCACAAGTCCTGGTTGAGGATGACATAATTGGCCATCCTGCATCCATCGCATACCGTGACAGCCTGAAGCAGCTTGCTGAGTATCTCATTCTACCTGTCAACATGTGTCCTAGTAAGGATCCAAACACGAAGGTACAGTGCCGGGCACCTGGACCATTCGAAATCAATGTCAAGTCCAGGGGAACAGCTGCTGTTGTTGAATGGGTGAGTCTTTATTTGGCATAAAACTTCATTATTTACAGTAATTATTTTTTATGTATATTAGTAATTATTTTTTTCTGTATCATGAGTTTTTTTTACTCTTTCTTTTTTTCTCAGATGTGTCCTCATGGCCATACAGTTTTTAAATGGGCTTCCCAGCCAACGTTGAAATATGGCATGACGGCTGGAGACTTCATGTTGGCCATTAACATCCTGTTGTCAGGCAACAACTATGCCAAGATATCACTGCTATTCCGGTTTATGACAATGGGGATGGTGACGAGGTCAACGTTCTTCAGGATCCAGGACTCTTACTGTGTGGACACTGTAAAGGAGTTCTGGAGTGAGAAGAGAGCCGCAATCATCACCCAGCTTCAGCCAAAAGGGCCTGTTGTGGCACTGGGTGAGTTTGATACACACACACACAAGTACACACACCAGACATACTATACGCCATATAATATAATTCTTTGCTCCCAAGAGATCACACTAGTATGGCAGAAACAGAAAAAAGAGTCAAGTGCAGACATAAAAAGAGTACAATAAAGTTATAAATCAAATTCAAAACAATGGGCACAAAATGTCAATTATTTGTTTACTGGTGTTACTCAATTGATTGCGAACTGATGCTAGGCTCCACGGCTCTTTGTGTATGTTTTTAGAAAAGGTGATAAGATTTTCTATGAGGTTTTTATTTTTAAGATATGAAGTGCTAGACAGACATTTTCTCTTTTTTTGTCATGTAGTTGGATCAGCATGACATGACAAATGTATCTCAGTTTGGACCACTCTATTTACCCTTGTTGCTTTCTTTTTGTTGTCATTTCTCTTCAAAGGTGATGCTCGCATGGACAGTCCTGGATTCTGTGCACAGTATTGCACTTATTCCGTCATGGACAATGAAACGAAACAGATAATCTGCATGGTCAACGTTGACAAGCGTGAGATCATGCGGAATTCTGTTATCATGGAGAAGGAGGGCTTCATGCAAGCATTTGAGACACTCCGTAAAGACCTCAATGTTGCAGAAATCTGCACGGATGCTCATTTGCAAATATCCGCCCTCTTCAGTAAGTGGAATTATTTAATTTTTCTTTAGTGGGTTGTTGTAGCAATCCTTATTTATGCATACAGTCCCAGACCACAATCATCACTTACATTGTTATGACTGGACATTGTTTTGGATTATTACATTGCATATATGTTCTATGATTATTTTTTTTGTCCTGCAGACAACGGCAGATATAAAGACAGCGGAGTCCAACACACCCTGGACATGTGGCATGGGTCAAACAACTTGTCCAAGAAAATTCAATGCAGTAAGTTTATGATCCCTCTGTACATAGACAAAGCTGTATATTTTTAATCATCTACATCAACTCTCTTTTCATAAACCAAATTGACATCCCATCAATTTTTTTTTGTTCTATGTCAAGGCTGGGCAGCAAAGGGAGTGTGCCTTACTTCAGACCTGGAACAAAGACATTTGTAATCACTTTTGGTATTGCTGCAAAACTGCAGATAATAAGTCTTTGTTTTGATTTTTAATACCTGTTT
>CAKAOJ020001001.1:0-13160 GCA_916701645.2 Sebastolobus alascanus | reverse complement strand
TTGGAATGTAGCCCTACATGGTAGTGAAAGCAGCGCTCTGTTTATTTAAATGTGAAATTGCAATAAAATATTTTAAATTATTTTATTATATTAAATATACGTATATTTTTAACTCAATGAATAATCGTGATAAATAATCGTGATAAATTATCGTGATCCCAACATTGATGAAAATAATCGTGATTACATTTTGGCTGCATCATTGTAAAAATGTATCGTTACACCCCTAATGTTTATTGATTATATGTTTATTGATTATATGTTTATTGATAATATGTTTATTGATTGCCTTTTTTCACAAGACCAAGTGTCAACAATAGTCTTTCTGTATTTTTATTTTACAGGTGTTGAAGGAGTGTTCCATCCCGCTGACACGTGTCAGGATCAGCAGTGCAATGTTGGCTGCGATGGACGCCGTTGGACGCACAGCAGCTGTTCCAAAAGGCCAAAAGGTCATCAACAAGTTCATTTTCTCTGTTAGTTGAGGCCTTTTATATATTAAAGTGTTCTCTTCTTCCTGAAATACTCTAAATTAATACATTTTTCTGCCAAAATTTAGTTTATAGCGTTATTTAACCTCCTTCATGACCAGCTAGTATGAAATGGTTGGAACCAACTGAGCCGCTACTATGATGGAATTGTCTATCTATTCTTCTCTCCCCGGTCGGGAGGTCAGAGTGTCTCTCAGAGTGTCCCTTGTGTTGACATTATTGGGTTGGATTCCTGTCTAGGGACGCCACCGTTATCTGCACAGCTGTGTCTGTAGCAGGGGCCATAGAGCCAGTCGCTGTGGCAACCAGGGTCAGAGATGCCAGAGGAACCGCGTAAGTCAAAACATGATAAGGATAAAACACTGAGCACCAGGGAGAAAGGACAGAGTGTTGAGGCCTTCACACAGAGAGCACACCAAATGTGGAGGGCCTGACAATTGCTCCTTGATCAAGCTTCAATAAACTTAATGTGTAAGACATCAACAGCTCCGGGGCCTCTTCCTTCCTGTTGACTGAGTTAACCTGAGTATCAGAAATTCCACAACAGCTACAACCTGAAAATCTCACATTTAGCACCTTTAATCATTAATTTACTACATTAGTGTGCAGGACGTTAGTGTGCAGGACGTTGGTGTGCAGGACGTTGGTGTGCAGGACGTTGGTGTGCAGGACGTTGGTATGAAGGACGTTGGTGTGCAGGACGTTGGTGTGCAGGACGTTGGTATGAAGGACGTTAGTGTGCAGGACGTTGGTGTGCAAGACGTTGGTGTGCAGGACGTTGGTGTGCAGGACGTTGGTATGAAGGACGTTAGTGTGCAGGACGTTAGTGTGCAGGACGTTGGTGTGCAGGACGTTGGTGTGCAGGACGTTGGTATGAAGGACGTTAGTGTGCAGGACGTTGGTGTGCAGGACGTTGGTATGCAGGACGTTAGTATGCAGGACGTTGGTGTGCAGGACGTTGGTATGAAGGACGTTAGTGTGCAGGACGTTGGTGTGCAGGACGTTAGAATGCGATTTTGAACCATTGTGTCACAGCTAAAGCATGGGAGTGTTAGCATGCTGACATTAGCATTTTGCTCAGTACAGCCACACAGAGGCTGTTTAGCAGCCTCTAACACAGCTGTAGACTCTGCAGCTTTACAGAGATTTATAGTGAGTTTCAGCTCTCAACGCTCTCATAACGTTGTTTTCAGAGAGGAAGATGTAAAAGCCACTGTACACTACCTGATCAGGTACTCTGTACACTACCTGCTCAGGTACACTACACTACCTGCTCGGGTACTCTGTACACTACCTGCTCGGGTACTCTGTTCACTACCTGCTCGGGTACTCTGTACACTACCTGCTCAGGTACTCTGTACATGATAATAGGGATGTCGACTGATAATTAATAAATGTCACGGGGGCGTCTGTGGTGATCAATCAAATGTCTACAGAGGGACACGGCCCTGCAGTTGGTTGTCACAGGTGGTAGTGCATTAGTCAGACTGGAACATTGTGGGTTGTGTTCCACTGACATGCTGTAAATTTATTTTATGGTTCTAGATAGGTCTCTCCACCATGGCATCTCACTGACTCTCTCTCTCTTTATGTCTGTTGCTTTAGAAATGGAGAGGAAAAAAGGGACTGATTCATCAGAGAGTTCACACGGGAAAGAAACTACACAGCTGTGATGAATGTGAGAAAACTTTCAATTCGGGGTATAACCTCAGAGTCCACCAACGCATTCACACTGGAGAGAAACCCTACAGCTGTGATGAATGTGGGGCAGCTTTCACTTTCGGGTGTAACCTCAAAGTCCACCAACTCATTCACACTGGAGAGAAGCCCTACAGCTGTAATGAATGTGAGAAAACTTTCACTTCGGGGAGTAACCTCAAAGTCCACCAACGCATTCACACTGGAGAGAAGCCCTACAGCTGTGATGAATGTGGGGCAACATTCGGGCACCAGAGTTCCCTAAAAACACACCAACGCATTCACACTGGAGAGAAACCCTACAGCTGTGATGAATGTGGGGCAGCTTTCCTACAACGGGGTAACCTAAAAACACACCAACGCATTCACACTGGAGAGAAACCCTACAGCTGTGATGAATGTGGGGTAGCTTTCCTACAACGGTTTAACCTAAAAACACACCAACGCATTCACACTGGAGAGAAACCCTACAGCTGTGTTGAATGTGGGGCAGCTTTCACTTCATCAGGTGATCTGAAAAAGCATCAACGCATTCACACTGGAGAGAAACCCTACAGCTGTGATGAATGTGGGGCAGCGTTCACCAGATCAGGAAACTTAAGAATACATCAACGCATTCATACCGGAGAGAAACCCTACAGCTGTGATGAATGTGGGGCAGTATTCCTACACCAGAGTCATCTAAAAACACACCAACGCATTCACACTGGAGAGAAACCCTACAGCTGTGTTGAATGTGGGGCAGCTTTCGCTTCATCAGGTGACCTGAAAAAGCACCAACGCATTCACACTGGAGAGAAACCCTACAGCTGTGATGAATGTGGAGCAGCTTTTGCTCAATCATCTGCCCTAAGAAGACATCAATGCATTCACACTGGAGAGAAACCCTACAGCTGTGATGAATGTGGGGCAGCTTTCGCTTCATCAGGTGACCTGAAAAAGCACCAACGCATTCACACTGGAGAGAAACCATACTGGTGTGACCAATGTGGGAAAACTTTTTCAATCGGTAGTAGCCTTAAACTCCACCAACGTATTCACACTGGAGAGAAACCGTACTGGTGTGACCAATGTGGGAAAACGTTTTCTCAGATGTGTCACTTTAAAACCCACCAACGCATTCACACTGGTGAGAAACCGTACTGGTGTGACCAGTGTGGGAAAACTTTTTCTCAGGATAGTACCCTTAAAACCCACCAACGCATTCACACTGGAGAGAAACCGTACTGGTGTGAACAATGTGGGAAAACTTTTTCTAATAGTAGTAACCTTAAAAAACACGAAAGCATTCACACTGCATCGTTGTAAACATCTTTCAGAGCCTAACTAACTGTTTCCTCCTGCCTCCTCCCCATGCCCTGATAGCTGTGTTGTTATATTCTCAGCTTCTCTCCACATTGAAGGCGGACCAACAGTAAATTCATGTTCTAAACAGCATGTATGTTTTCGTGGCTGTGACTACATACTTGAACCACCAGAAACTTCCCAGCGGGACTCCGTTATGAGGTTCAACTGTCAGAACATCTGGAAGAGTCTTCCAATCACAAGGAGGAGAACCAACGACCAACCTTTAAAAATCTTAAATGAAAATTCTGGTTCATTCCAACTTCACGTATTTCCCATAAATGTAACCGTTGTGACTCTATGGATCACGCTAACTTTACACTCAGTATCTTTGTTATAGATATTCAGGGAAACAAGGACTATTGAAGAACATTGTTATCAGGGACAGTTGCTCGAGCCTCCCAATTTTAACATGGAGGTGATGACGAAACATTTAGAAAATCTATTTTAAGGGACTAGTCATGTAACAGACCGTAGTTGATCCGTACAGGATGAGAGCTAGTTAACGGAAGGTACTATTGAGTTACATTATGATGCGTTCAGGCTCTATTCAGTAAAAATGAGTATTGGGCGAAGGTAAATTCAAACGTTATCATGATTCAAATGTAATCTTGCAAAATGTAGTTTTTGGTGAGAAACTTGAATAAATCCAGTTGTTTGAATGAGATGTTTTCACAGCAATATAAAATAGATAATAGAGAGAGAATTATGACCTGTTTAACTTCCTAACACCAGCTCTAAACAGCTTAGAATACATCATTAGAATTACTATTGCCAACAAAAACGATCTTTATCGGCCAATATGGCTCATCGATGATCTGCAATCTGTATCTGTGGCAGAAAAAATGTGATCGGTGTATCTCTAAAATTTATATTTGCTCCCTTTTCATTTTCTGCTGATCCGATCTTTGACTCAAAACCGTGATATGATCCGAGCTGTGAGTTTTGTGATCTGTTGCTCCCCTATAAGTGACTAGTACTAACAGAAAGACATTGAAACATGTTCTGCGTGCTGATAATCCTAATACATCATGCTTTGGTGGGATCAAAAAGTCAACAGAATACGTTGCTGTCTAGACAAAGCGCTCCAGGATGCTTTCTGAAGTGTTGGTGTACGTTATGCAAATCGACGTATTTTTGTAATGGATGAAGTTTACCACATTGATGAATGGCCCCAGCCATAGATATGGTCAAAAGAATGATTTTCAGTGAAATAATATGAGTTTAGAATGATTTACTCAAGATGTGTTCAACATTATTGTTTTTATCTGCTTCATACATATTCTCTATTTCTTATTGTTTTGTAGTTCAACATTATATTTTCCTCCTTTGTGTAGTTTTCATTGAATTATCTTTATTTTACATTTATATTCACTGTTTTTATTTTCTATGACTGAATGTGGTTTTGAATCTGTTGATGTTCTCATTAAATTAGTCGACACAAAGAGATGCTTTTACTCCTCATTTGAAACTGTTTCCATCAATCAATATTTGTTGAGCTGTTGTAATTTGCGTTCTCAACATTAACATTGTTTTAGAACTAAGTCGTGAGCTAATTGGAATCATTATCATTAATGATCTTACACCAGTCAGATAATAAATGACCTCAGTAGTTTAAGCCCACACAGCAGCTGTGACTGACATTTTAAAATGTTCCTAAAAGCAGAAGTGAGTTAATAAACTTTAATAAATCTAAATATTTCTGTCTGTAATTTCTTGTGTGTTTTTAAAAGTGTTTAATTTCTGTGTGTCGCTGTAAAGCCGATGACATCAGGTTCTCCTGTTCATTAATATTCATGAGCTCCCTCTCCTTATTGACTACTGATAACAGTCCAATAATATGAAGTGAACACTTGTATCCAGAGAATCTGTGTCCATCTGTCAGCGTCAAAATCACAATGTGGAGCCCTGTTCTATAAAGCCAGTTTACTAAATAAGACGGGCTTATTTCAGTTATTCTGACTCATTTTCAGTTGATTCGGTTCAATGAAGCAAATTCAACATAGTTCAAGCTCAGTTACTATGGCAACTGATTCTGGGAAACTAACCTGTTCCGGGACAGGCTAACTGTCAGGCTAAGAGTTAATGTAACACTGACCTGATGGGAAAGCAATGATTTGACCTCTGATGCCGTATTATTTGACTTTATCAACCACTATCAGTCCAAAAAATAAAGTTTATAGAAAATCAACTACATATATATACTTTAGTAGTCTGGGTTATGACAAATTGGTCATAATATAATAAATATATAAATATATATATATATAATGTTTCGCCTACCACCGAAACAGCGAGGAAAGAGGGCACGCACTTGATAACCCAAAAGATGCCATCGCTCACTTGACCACCCTACTGAGTCTAGGCAGCAGGCCTATGGGTGCAATTTAAGGGATACCAACAACTAGTCCCATAGAACAGATTTACCACAAACATTCAACATCAACACATCTGGAGATACGTGGTTTTCACTGGACAGGAAGGGGATGAAAAACTGTCATCTGTAAAGTACCTAAAGCTGTCAGATACATGTAGTGGAGTAAAAAGTACAATATTTGTGGGTATTGTTCTTTGAATCTTTATTCAACTTCAACTATTTCTTCCATACGTTTTCTTCACTTTAACTACTCCTGCATACTTCCAGCTACAGAAATTGTTCAACTATCAAAATATTCAGCTCTTTAAGGACATTAGTGCTATATCTTTTCTTGTTTCAACTAATTGTACTTTTTAAAATATTAAGCTTTTTCCACATTTTTTTTTACAATGTAACTAAATGGAGAAAATCTTCAAATCCTCTTGAACATACTCCACTTTGAGAGCTACTGCGTCCGCATACTTTCAGCTACAGACTTCATTTAAACTTTTAACGGGTTAAAAGGCTTTGAACTATTAAGCTATGATTCAGCTTTTTGATAACTTTTACAGTTTTTGATTTATCACAGTTTACGTTTTATGAAATTTTCAGACTTTTTCTGAGTTTATAATGGGTGTGTATTGCGCTGCTTTACAGTGATGACATCACTTTGTTACTTGTTGCACCAGCATGCACACAGTTTATAAACCAACCCATAACAAACAGGCGATGCTGCAGTACTCCCCGGGTGTTGCGAACCACCACAAAACAATTGCTAGCCTGTGCCGTGGATCGGTGGCTTCACAGAAGTTTGTTGTTTTATGTTGCAGTGCTGGGCCGATGAGTTCAATTAAGATGTCGAATGTAGAACGTGACATGCGAAAATGTGCCATCCACTGTTCGTTGTCAAAACGCTGGACTGCTTCCCAGAAAGCGTGTCCATGGCTTCGGTCCCGGACCCACATTCGCCAGTTGTGGTACCAAGGCAGACAACAGTAGCCATCGAAGACAATATTAAAGCTCTTCTTCTTCTGAGATACTCACGGCGACGTCTAATAGATTCCGCCATGAAATCTCTTCGTCTTGCTCTAAGCACAGTTTGAATTTTGAACACCTCCATCAGCAACTTCATTAGACCATCCCCTGGCGACTGAGTGAGGACAACAAATCCAATTCCAAACAACATTGGAAGAATGACTGCACGATCGACGGTGTCCATGGTAGCTGCTGTTCTTGTGCGCCTTGTTTGTTGTGCTCTTTTTTAACAATTGCGCTCTACAAACTCAAGAAGGCGACGGGGACTGTTGGCTCTGCAGGAAGTTGCGTGACGGAAGCTGTCCACTGAATATGAACTTCATCAAAGTCTTGAGGTGCTCAAACTGAGGAGATTTCAGCTATACAACATATAGTTTGTAACTGAGGGGGTCATTTTCAGGTAGTACCTTCTCTGAGTTTTCAACAGTCATTCCGAACCATGACTCAGCACTTTCAGACACAAACAGGTGTCTCTGATTGGCTGATTAGAGCTCAATCAATCTCTGCCTGTCTCTGATTGGTGCATTGCTCTTAAGCTCTTTTTAACTGTACAAGTTTAATTTCTATTGAAGCCTATACAGTTACTGTCTGCCTGATCAGTCTTTGCCTCTCTGATTTAAAAGTACCTCTGTCTCTCTCACACACACACTCAAGCCCCAGAAGGTAACTGTATCTTAACAGAGAACTCAGGACAAGTTTTTTTTTTTTTTTTTCAAAATAAAATCTCTATAATCAAATCAAATCAAATCAATTTTATTTGTATAGCCCAAAATCACAAATCACAAATTTGCCTCGGGGGGCTTTACAATCTGTACAGGATACAACACCCTCTGTCCTTGACAGTGCAACCCTCACATCGGCTAAGGAAAAACTTAACCACAAAAAAACCCTTTTAACAGAGAGGAAAAATGGAAGAAACCTCAGGAAGAGCGGCAGAGGAGGGATCCCCCTTCCAGGATGGACAGACGTGCAATAGATGTCGTGTGTACAGAGTAACAACATAATGAAAATACAACATAGACAATTCACGACAAAAATGAATTCATATAATGTGAATATATGTGAGAAGGTGGATACAGGAGGATATCAAGCAGCTTCCAGGCGACGCCAAACAGATAGAGCCAGAGCAACACGACCTCCTCTTGACGTCAAAACCGGTAGAGCCAGAGCAGCACGGCCTCCTCTCCACGCTGATCAGAATGAGCCTTAGCTACGTAACCTCCTCTCAACGCCATAAAGGTAGAACCTGAGCAACACAACCTCCTCTCCACGCCAGATCGATAGAGCCAGAGCAACACGACCTCCTCTCCACATCACGATAGATAGAGCCCGAGCAACACAACCTCCTCTCTACCATGTACCACCAGAGAGTCAGAGCAACGTCACAGAGCGACTGATGGTCCATCACGGAGAAGCCTGATTCAAAGGAGAGAGAGGGGAGAGAGAGAGAGAGAGAGAGAGAGAGCGAGGCACACAGCAGTGCTTGTGGGACATCAACAACAAAGGGATATAGAGAGGCAGCGGCTTAAAATTAATAATGTTCTCATCGGCAGGACTGCTAGGCTGAAATAATAAATTGAGACTGAGACCGACCCACCAGCTAACTAATTGAAAGTTAGGGCAAAAAGATGGGTTTTGAGTTTGGATTTAAAGACCTCCACAGAGTCAGACTGTCTGATGTCTATAGGGAGGTTATTCCAGAGGAAAGGGGCTCGATAGGAAAAGGCCCTTTCGCCCGCTGACTTCTTTTTCACTCTGGGGACAGACAGGAGCCCTGTATTCTGAGAGCGGAGAGTCCTGGTTGGAGTATAATATTTAAGTAGATCAGACAAGTAGGAAGGGGAGTACCCATTTACAATTTTATAGGTCATCAGAAGCACTTTAAAATCTGATATAACATGGATCGGGAGCCAGTGTAATGAAGCTAAAACTGGTGTAATATGGTCAAATTTTCTAGTTTTAGTTAAGATTCTTGCTGCAGTGTTCTGAACCATTTGAAGGCTTCTGGTACTAGAACGAGGCAGAAGACCTGAGAGCAAAACATTACAGTAATCCAGTCTGGAAGATACAAAGGCGTGGATTAGAATCTCTGCATCGGCCATGGATAAAGAAGACCTGATTTTAGCGATGTTGCGTAGGTGAAAGAAAGGGATCTTTGTGATTTCTTTAATGTACTGATCAAAAGAGAGAGTTGAATCAAACATGACGCCAAGGTTCTTAACTGTTGAACTCTGGGATATTACACAGTTATCTAGAGTTACTGTTACCTGGTCAAATTTATGTTTGTGTCGAGCAGGTCCAATGACCAGCATCTCAGTTTTATCCGAATTTAGGAGCAAGAAATTACTTGACATCCAGTTTTTCACAGCAGACAGGCAGGCCTCTAATTTAATAATTTGTGATCGATCCTCCGCTTTTATCGGCAAATACAGCTGTGTATCATCAGCGTAACAGTGGAAATCAATTCCATAACTACGTATAGTTTGGCCAAGAGGTGCGATGTATAGGGAGAAGAGCAGAGGGCCAAGAACAGAGCCCTGAGGTACGCCATATTTCACCTGAGAATATTGATGTCGAATTATTAAAAGAGACACACTGTGTTCTTTCAGATAGGTAAGATTGTAGCCATGCTAGAGCAAAGCCCAGAGATGCCAAATTTGTTCTCTAGTCGGTCAAGGAGTATACGATGATCAATAGTGTCAAAAGCTGCACTTAGATCCAGCAATAAAAGTACCGAGGTGGAATCTGAATCCATGTTTAGGAGCAGATCATTTACGACTTTAGTAAGCACGGTTTCGGTGGAGTGGCAGGCCCTAAAGGCAGACTGAAAGGGTACGAAAAGATCACTAAATAATATATGGTCAGAGAGTTGTTGACACCACTCTTTCTAGAACTTTAGAAAAGAATGGAAGGTTTGAAACTGGTCGATAGTTATTTAGAGACCTTGGGTCCAGATGCATTTTTTTAAGTAGAGGTTTAACAATGGCTGTCTTGAAACTAGTGGGAACAGTACCAGTTGTAAGAGACACGTTGACAATATTCAACATTGTAGGTCCCAGCCATGGCTATAGATCTTTAAAAAGTTTAGCTGGTAAGGGGTCGAGGAGGCAGGTGGTAGGTTTAGAAGCGGAGACCAGTTTAGAGAGAGTTTCAAGAGAGACGGTCTCAAAATGTGTAAAGACAGAGGCTAATTGGGACTCGGCGCACGGAGATTGCATTGCAGAAATTACAGATGTAGCTGGGAGCGAGGAACTCATTTTATATCTAATCTCATCTATTTTTCTGCAAAAGAAATCTAAGAAATCATTTGCTGTAAAGGATGAGCTGTTAGTAGTCGGCTGTTTTTGGGTTAGTTTGGCTACAGTGTCAAAGAGAAATCTAGGATTGTGTTTATTGTTACTGATTAATCGAGAGAAATAAGCTGTTTTGGCAGCGGACAGAGCACGCTTGTAAATTAAGACACACTCATGCCATGGTAGGTAGTTTACTTCAAGTTTTGATTTACGCCATTTGCATTCCGATCTCCTGCAGGCTTGTTTAAGAGCACGTGTTTCATCATTAAACCACGGTGTAGACCTCTGTGACCGTCTGGTTTTAGAAGTAAGAGGTGCAACTGAATCTAGAAGATTAGAAAGGGCTGTGTTTAGTCATTAGTACAGTTTTCAACAGGACCTGTTGCTGTAATGAAAGGAGCCAGAACCACAGGTAATCGCTCACCAAGTTCAGTTATAGTCGACGGACCGATATGGCGAGTGGTAACTACATCAGCACCCGTATTACGTGGACAGGCTGATGATGCTTCGAATTTAATAAGAAAATGATCCGACATCACCGATGTGATGGGAGAGACAGTCACGGCAGTTACATCTATTCCACGAGACAGTATCAGATCAAGGGTGTTACCACTGGAATGAGTGGGTTCATGTACAGACTGAATGAAACCAAAAGTATCGAGGAGGGCCAAAAAGGCTTTACATAGAGGATCATCAGCCTTATTCAGGTGAATATTGAAATCACCAATAATTACAATCTCATCAGAGTGAGTGATAATGTCTGAGAGAAATTCTCCGAATTCTTCTAAAAACTGTGAATAAGGGCCAGGCGGCCTGTAAAGTACCACAAGATGGAGCCTACTGCCCCGGACACGGCAATTCGTGGTTAATGGGGATGATTTTAATACAAGAGACTCAAATGAGTTAAATTTAGCGTCAAGTTTGGAGTTTAAATTAAAAAGGGATTTGTAGACTAAGGCAACACCTCCACCTTGTTTAGTAGCCCTAGCAACATGGGCATAAGTGAAGTTTGGTGGGGAAGCTTCATTTAATGGTAAGAAAACATTTGGTTTCAGCCACGTTTCACATAGCCCAATCATATCCAGGCCATGTTGAAGAATCAAATCATTTATCAGTAGGGCTTTGGTAGACAACGATCTGATATTTAGAAAACCAAATTTGAGGGTTGTTTTAGAGCTGCAGCTTTCATTGATAGCGTTGGCGTCAGATGAGCTAGAGATTTTAATAAGATTTCTTGTGACATTAGTTTGAGGGATTAGTGGCCTGCGTACGCGACGGCGCGGTGATACAACTAGGATTTTATTAGGTCTTGTGTTTTGTGAAACTGGATCAGGTGCTTCATGAGACAGCTCACAACCACCAGTGGTCGGGATGATTAACAGGTTTTTGTGGTTCACATATTTATTTGGTAGAGGAAGTTTGTGAGTACGCGGCCGGGGGAAGGAGACAGTCTCAATGTTGTAAACTAAGCTATCGGTCTGGTAATCTATACTATCTAGGTTTCCCTGTCTGGATAATTTAACTAAGCTATTGGACTCCAAAACCGCACTAGCTATAGACCTAGCAGGCTCTCTAATCACCTGCGACCTGCCGAGCGCTGAAACACTAGTGTCAAACTCGCCGTAAGCACCTGTCTATATTCCTAGACAAAAGAGCAGCGCCTGCTCCAGTAGGATGCAGGCCGTCCGCTCTCAGCAGCTCGGGGCGGCCCCAGAAGGAAGGCCAGTTATCTACAAAACCTAAACCCTGCTCCCTACAGTAGCACGCCAGCCAGCGGTTCATAGCTGAAAGTCTACTATACATCTCATCATTCCCCCGCACAGGCAATAGAGTATCTCTATCTACTATATTCTGTCTAACGACTTACAGTTTTAAAGGTTCTAGCTACTACTACTACTACTACTATTACTACTACTATTACTCTACTACTATTACTAATACTACTACTACTGCTTCTGTTCCTACTGCTTCTACTACTACGACTACTACTAATATTACTAATACTACTACTGTTGCTGCTTCTGCTGCTGCTACTACTACTACTACTACTACTGCTTCTGTTCCTTCTGCTTCTACTACGACTACTACTACTGCTGCTGCCGCTCCTTCTGCTACGACCACTACTACTTCTACTACTACTGTTGCTACTGCTGCCACTAATACTACTACTACTACTACTACTACTACTACTACTACTGCTGCTGCTCCTTCTGCTACTACTAATACTACTACTACTACTACTACTACTGTTGCTGCTGCTGCTACTAATACTACTACTACTACTACTATTACTACTACTACTAGGCTACTGCTGCTGCTCCTTCTGCTACTACTACTACTAATACTACTACTACTACTACTACTACGATTACTACTACTATTGCTACTACTACTGCTACTGCTACTGTTACTGCTACTACCACTACTAGTGATGTTACTGCTACCACTGCTACTACTATTACTACTGCTCCTGCTGCTGTTCCTTCTGCCTCTACTACTACTACTACTACTACTACTACTACTGCTATTTTACACCCAAATACCACTTTTCTGTGTAACGACTTATAGTTTTTAAAGGTTCATTCGATCAAAATACTATTTCTGTCCAAGCAATTATAGTTTTAAAGGTTTATTTCACCCAAATACTACTCTGTCTGTCTGTCTGTCTGTCTGTCTGCCTGTCTGTCTGTCTCTCTGTCTCTCTTTGTGTTTAGCAATGCATTTCATCTGTCTGATATACATACAAAGCATTTCTTCTTTCCGCCTATTCAGGAAAATACAAATTTACCACTTTTGACAGTATTACAGTTTAGCTTCCAGCTTTTCTAGCAATGTATATCAGCTCTTAGCTTCTTTAGCTAATTCAGTTCAGCATTTCAACTTCTAGGTTTTTCAGCAGTGCAGTGTAATGCATTTGAGCTTTAACATTTTTAGGCAAGTTGT
>CAKAOJ020001000.1:0-42854 GCA_916701645.2 Sebastolobus alascanus | reverse complement strand
ATCTCAAAACAGAGTTTGAATCCTGCAGCTTGTTGTTGTCACTCAGATCCAGCTCTCTCAGATGGGGGGGGTTGGACTTCAGAGCTGAGGCCAGAGAATCACAGCTGATCTCTGACAAACTGCAGTCACTCAATCTGAATAAAGAATAAATGATGTAAGTTTAGAAGACAACGTTCCTGCTTGAAATCATTCAATGTTTAATAATGTGTTCAGAGCTGAAGAAGGTTTAGAACGTAGAAGTTTAGAAAATGTAAACTCCAAACACCTGAAGCCAACAGGATGCAGGTTAAAAACTGTAAAATACAAAGAGTGAAACAGAGCTCTCATTAATATTAAGGACAACGTGCTGCTACTTCAATAAAGACGTAGTGACTTCACCTCTTAAATTCTGACAGCTCCACCAGTGGATCCATCTATACAAACTCATGTTGAGCAGCCAAACACAAATAAAAACCACAGAAACTGATTCAAGATTCAACTCAACATCTCAAAGTTTATAAAGATCTCAACTATGTCAGGATGGATTTTGGGGAAATGTGAACAAAAGATATTTAAGATAAGAAATCTTTAATATATATTTTAGGAATAGTGGACCCATAATATCAAAGCATCTTCAGTTTAAACTCTTCAGTAAGTATAAGCATCATATACTGTAGCTTCATAAAATTTATAGAAAAAACAAATAGGGAATATATTTGTTATTGTCTGATAGCTGAAATAGAGATTATTTATTTATTCTTCATATTTATATATTTTTATAATTTATTTTAACATGATGAAAGTCAGGTGTTGTGATATATGAAGGTTTTAAATGTGTAGCTCAACATTGCTCTGGCACAGTCAATGGACTAAACCACTGAAGAAGAAAATGTCCTTTAGCATTAAGATACTCAGTGTGGATCAGTATAATATCAGCCTTATGTCTGCAGTTTACTGTCACCACAACTTTCACATCATATTAATCATAGTACACAAGTAAAAAATGGTATCTGACCTCAGAGTCTCCAGTTTACAGTGTGGAATCTCCAGAAACCACACAGCAGCTTCACTCCTGAATCCTTCAGCTTGTTTCCTCTCAGATCCAGCTCTCTCAGATGGGGGGGGTTGGACTTCAGAGCTGAGGCCAGAAAATTACAGCCGATCTCTGACAAACTGCAGTCACTCAATCTGAATAAAGAATACATGATGAAATTAAAAATCACTTTATAATCCAATCAGATGTGTTCAGGTTTTAAATGTGTAGCTCAACATTACTATGTCTTAATCAATGATCTTTTCCCTAAAATGAGTAGAGTGACTTTGTCATTGTGTTATTGTGGATCATCATAATGTCAGCCTTCTACAGACATCATCCAGATGTCACCACAACATTCATACACCTATTCATGTCAACACACATCAATAACATGCTGCTGATCTGTGTCAAGTCTGGAATCAGAGGATCAATATTAAATCAGACTTGTTGGACTTCATTACTTCATTTATTACATGACCTTCTTCTGACTGTATCTGGTAGCTTAGTAGGTTTATATCATTTATCACATGGCCTTCTTCTCATTGTATCTGGTAGCTTAGTAGGTTTATGTCATTTACAGGAAAACGTCCACATTTGTTCAAGTGTGTCTGTAAACAACAGCCACATGTCATATGTACATCAAAAGAGTTATTGGTGGCAGTAATCATTCCTCCTGTGAAGTGGTCCCTTCATAAATCAACTACACTGTAAGAAATGACTTCATAAGTTCAACTGAAACTAATATGAAGATTCAGCAGTCTGAGTCAGACAAAGAGTGTTTACCAAAGTTACAGACTGTTTAGTACCAACTTCCCTCTTTGAGTTACTATTCCTCCTGTAGCTCAACAAGGAAACTGTCAAACACAAGATACTGACTGGATACATACTAAGGCTGGGCAATATATCCATATTATATCGATATGGTGATATGAGACGAGATATCATCTTAGAATTTTGATATCCTAATATCTAGGGTTGTCAAAGTTAATCGTTTTAACGCCACTCATTTCTTTAACGCATTAACACAGTCGATCTTCCGGAGGTTGTAGAGGGCTCAGTTTTAAAGCTAGAGTGAAGATACTGGTATCATAGTAAACTATGAAATCTGATGAATACATCGGTACCAACCATGTCATACTAGCTTGTAGTGAAGGAGGCTAAATAATGCTCCAAACGTACGCTAAATTCTGGTGAGGAAAAACTGATGTCCACTTTCAAAGGGGTCCCTTGACCTCTGACCTCCAGATATGTCAATGTAAATGGGTTCTATGGGTACCCACGAGTCTCCCCTTTACAGACATGCCCACTTTATGATAATCACATGCAGTTTGGGGCAAGTCATTGTCAAGTCAGCACACTGACACACTGACAGCTGTTGTTGCCTGTTGGGCTGCAGTTTGCTATGTTATGATCTGAGCATATTGTTTTATGCTAAATGCAGAACCTGTGAGGGTTTCTGGACAATATCTGTCATTATTTTGTGTTGTTAACTGATTTACAATAAAAAATATATACATACATTTGCATAAAGCAGCATATTTGTCCACTCCCATCTTGATAAGAGTATTAAATACTTGACTAATCTTCCTTTAAGGTCATTTAGAACAGATACAAAATGTGTGATTAATTTGCGATTAATCACGATTAAATATCTGAATCGATTGACAGCCCTAGTAATATCGTGATATGGCATAAGTGTTGTCTTTTCCTGGTTTTAAAGGCTACATTACAGTAAAGTAATGTGAGGACTGGAGAGGACGCTGGCGTTGTATGTTCGCCGCTTCTCCACCCGCTACCTAAGTTTTTTCTTAGTTTTACTTTAACCTAACTTGGTTATAGTTGTTTTTAAAGCTGTGTTTGACCTGTTGTTCCTTAGCCTGCAAATCTGTCAGTTTATCGTCCGTGACACAGTCGAAGATTGCATACCTGCTACGCTGTAGCCAACTACCTGCAGCAAATTAGCTGACGCTGGCTAGGACTGTGCATACCCACTGGCTGTGGAAAGACACTCCAACTTTTCAACCTCTGTGTCATCGTGGATCTTTCTGCCTCCACCGGGAGCTGGTATCCACTGCTAAGAGGTTTTCCCGGACAGCCTTGCGGTCCCAGTGAGGTTAGCCCTGTTGAACCGCTGCCCGCTAGCTAGCCTGGTAGCTAGCTCTTCAACAACTGGCATCGGGCGCCTGGTCTTCATCAGCACACTGGCATGGCAGTAAAGCTCCTCACACGCAACTGTCACAGCTTCTCTGGATATCCTGATGCCCAAAAAACTCTTGGTCTTATGCATCGTCCACGCTACATCCACAGAGGTTCACGACGCAAGTTTGTTTACTCCGGGAGCGACATCCACGGCGCCATCCCGTCTCTCTGGACTGAGCGATGCGCTGGCGCATCCAAACTACGTCATCAGAATCCAGACACTCATAGAATTAGTAGCAATCTCCGCCACCTCAAAAAACAAACACCCTGCCCCCAACAACAGAGGCATGTCAAATTTGCCTCCTTGAACACTCAGTCTCTCACCAACAAAACACTTCTTTTAAATGATTTTATACTTGATCAGGGCATTGACTTTTTATGTCTTAGTGAAACCTGGCACCGCAGTGGAGACTATCTCACCTTGAATGAGGCCACTCCAGCAGGCTACAAATACATTGAAAAAGCACGCAGCTCTGGGCGTGGGGGGGGGCTGGCAATGTTTTACAGGGATACTTTTTGCCTGGCTGAACTGCAGGTCCCCGACTCCTCATCTTTTGAATGTATAGCTGCTAAATGCCTAATTCCAGAACCCGTGCTAATTGTCTCCATTCACAGACCACCAAGGGCAAATTCAGCATTTATATCAGATTTTTCAAATCTCCTCACAACCCTGTGCCCCAGTTTTTCCAGGCTGGTAGTACTTGGTGATTTCAATATCCACGTGGATGCCCCCAAATGCTCACTGGCCGTTGATTTCCTCAACCTTCTGGACTGCCTCCCACTTACCCAGCATGTACAAGGTCCCACCCATAAGCATGGTCATACCCTTGATCTTGCCATCACTGGTGATGTCACAGTTACCAGCACCCATGTGCATGAGCTAGGCATCTCCGACCACCGTGTGGTGCTACTTGACATCATGACCACACCACCTGCCTCTAGCAGCAAACGTTCTATCACTTTCCGTAAAACCAAGGATATTGACCATGCCATCCTTTCATCTGCTCTCTCCTCTGCCCTGTCTGAGCCCTGTTCTGCATTCTCACTTGAAGAGCATGTTAACCACTACAACCGCACTCTGCGTGATGGCTTAGACAGGTTTGCCCCCGAAAAAACACGTCTGGTGTCTTTCCATCGCTCTGCCCCCTGGTACACTGACCAACTCAGAGCCCTAAAATCGGAGGGCCAGAAAATAGAGCGCAGATTTAGGCGAAGTGGCTTAACTGTTCATCAACAGTCCCTCAGAGAACACCAAAAAGCATACTGCTCTGCATTAAGAGCTGCTAGGACATCCTACTACTCCATCCTCATTGACTCTGGCCATAACAATCCCAGGCACCTATTTTCTACAATAAATCAGCTGCTCAAACCCAGTGATCCTTCCTCCAGCGCTCTCTCTACTGTTGACTGCAACCGCTTTATGGATTTTTTTAAGACAAAAACGGAAAACATCAGGCACAACTTCACCCTGGCTGCCCCACACCAACCTGCCCCTCCCCCTGAACATGCCCCCTATGATGGCCCGACCCTGAATGGTTTTACTGAGGTCACTCAAACGGAGCTATCCAACATGGTCGTAAAGATGAACTCCTCCAGTAGCTCTCTGGACCCCATCCCCACTTCACTCTTGAAAGCGTGCTTTGCAGCCATTGCCCCCACCGTGACCTATTTGATAAACAAGTCCTTGACTGCTGGTGAAGTAGCCCCCTCCCTTAAACTGGCAGCCATCAAACCTGTGCTGAAAAAGCACATTCTGGATCCTGAGGTTCTTTCTCACTACCGACCCATTTCAAACCTGCCTTTCTTAGCTAAAGTCCTGGAAAAGGTTGTCATCCTCCAGCTGCAGGACCATCTCCACTCCCACCAGCTCTACGAAACTTTCCAGTCTGGCTTCAGACCATCCCACAGTACTGAAACTGCTCTGGTGAGGGTGGTAAATGACCTCCTAATGGCTGCAGACTCTGGCTCCCCCAGTTTATTAATCTTGCTGGATTTAAGTGCAGCGTTTGATACAGTGGACCATGGCATCCTGCTTCAGCGCCTCCGGGAGGTGGGAATTACAGGCACTGCCCTGGATTTCTTCCATTCCTACCTCACAGGAAGACAGGAATATGTCGTTCTGGGAAATTTCACCTCCGCTATCAGCTGTGTCACCTCTGGCGTCCCCCAGGGGTCAGTCTTGGGACCGCTGCTCTTCCTCATCTACATGCTGCCCCTGGGTAAAATACTAAGGAGACATAACATCAGATTCCACTCCTATGCAGATGACACACAAATCTATTTACAAACTTCACCTGACGAACACCTTGCACTATCCCGGGCTACTAAATGCCTGGATGACATTCATCATTGGATGACCAACAACTCCCTGCAGCTAAATGGCGCCAAGTCAGAAGCCATTCTCATTGGCACCCCCCACCAGACAAAAAAGGCTGGTATTACCCACATCACCATCAATGGACATCCCATCCCTCTCTCTTCACTGGTCACAAACCTGGGTGTCAAGCTGGACTCATCACTGTCCTTTGATGCACACATTAAATCTGTCTGTCAAACCTCCTTTTTCCACCTGAGGAACATTTCAAGACTGAGACCATCACTGACCAAACGTGATTCAGAAACACTGCTTCACGCCTTCATCAGCTCACGAATCGACTACTGCAACTCCCTCCTTGCAGGCCTCCCAAACAAAACAATTCACAGACTACAATATGTCCAAAACAGTGCTGCCCGGATCCTCACCAGAACTCGCAAAGCACAGCACATCACCCCAGTCCTCCGCTCCCTTCACTGGCTCCCAATAAACCAACGGATCACCTACAAGATCCTCCTCCTGGTCTTCAAGACAATAAACTGTACCGGTCCCACCTACCTACAGGAGCTCCTCACCCCTCAATCCTCACCCCGGACACTCAGGTCTGGCACCTCTAACCTCCTCACAGTGCCACGGACTAAGCTGGCAACCATGGGGGATCGTGCCTTCTCCTCGCTGGGGCCACGCCTGTGGAACCAGCTCCCAGGAACAATCAGGGCCTCAGACTCACTTGTTGCTTTTAAATCTAATCTTAAAACTCACCTGTTCCTTTTAGCTTTCCCCTAAGGTTTTATAATCACTATGATTTCATAGTATTTTATGCTTTTAACTTACATCGGGAAGTAATTTGTCTATCATTTTATTTGTCCCTTTTTGACGCTTTTAATTGTGTTTCTGGTGTAAATTGTTTTAATGTTGTCTGTGATTGTTTTGCCCTTGTTGTGAAGCACCTTGAGATTTCGTTGTATTTTAAAGTGTGCTATATAAATTCAATTCATCATTATTATTATTATTATGTCATTTTCTGAACTTACCAGACTGTTCTAGATGTTCTATTATTGGTCATTTACACAAAAAATATCATGATATTTGATTTTGTCCAAGTCACCCAGCTCTAATACATCTAACTCAGACTGCTGAAGCCTCCGATTAGTTTAAGATCAACTTTACAGGTTATTTAACACAGAACAAGACTGTGGATTTAGTCCTCATCTCGTAACACTCAGGTTATACGGGGATTGCTTCACAGACAGAAGGAATGATGACACTTATCGATAACTCTTTGAATGTACATATGAACATGTGAGTATTGTATTCAGATAGACTTGAAAAAATATGAACCTGCAAAGAGGTTTCTGATGCAGAATATTCATTTGGTTTTTGCTTCAAATAATTAGACAATGCTGACATGAAAACAGAGCACAGTTAGATCATCTGTCAAAAAGAACGTGGGAATAACTTAGAACCATAGAAACCTCGAATTAGATGAAGTCGTTCATAATCATCACTTATGTGCCTTTAAGTTGGTGCAATACGTGTTTGTTGAAGAGTGCTGCACCTTTAGATATGTTCAGATAGAGTGCTACAGTAATGAGTCCTAAAACCCAGAAATGAGTTAGCATTTTAGCACTTCCTGTTCCCTCGTCTGGAAGTCAATGGGTTTTTAGTGAGATTCCTGAAATAAGGTCTGTGGTTAAAGGTCCAGTTTGAAGGATCTGGAGGTATCTAGCGGTGAAGTGAGTAGATTACAACCAACTGAAGCCTATCCTGTGTACCAAGCATGTTGGAGAGCTGCGGTGGCCGACGTGAAACGTGAACGTCCCTCTCTAGAGCCATCTGGAGCAGAGCCAGTGCGTAGAGAGTGTGTGTACAAACTACATAATCTACAGTCAGTGAACTGACCTCAGAGTCTCCAGTGTACAGTTTGGACTCTCTAGTCCAGCAGACAGCAGCTTCACTACTGAATCCTCAAGGTAGTTTCCACTCAGGTCCAGCTCTCTCAGATGGGAGGGGTTGGACTTCAGAGCTGAGGCCACAACTTCCCAGTGAGTATCTGAGAGTCTACAGCCAGAAAGTCTGTAATGACACAAAAATTACAAAATATGTTTTTATGAAAGAGGACAGTATGTATTTACTTCTTTGATTAACATTACTCCTCACATCAGTGGTCAGCTAATCTTATCTCAGTGTTTGACATGAAACAATAATTATCATCACTCTCTCTCGAACCTGCAGACTTTTATTTTTTGTTTTTCTTTAATCTTGCAGATGAAGAGAGAGAACATGTAGTTACATTGAGGCTTCCATAATGTCCAGTCTGTCAGTGAGATCTGATCCCAGGTCTGTCTGCACAAAGTTAGCATGAGGCCTTCTTGATTAGAAAAGCACATTAAAACTCAGTGAATAAGTAATAATAATACAGTTGATAAAGTTGACCTCTCTTTGCTTCTACCTGCTGCTGTCAGGTTCACGTCCATATATGGGAAAATTCAGTGACTGCTGCCAAACGGTAAAAAAATTAAACAAATCGTGTAATAATATTAGACCTGTACATAATTAAACATTCATATATTAGATATTTTGATGACTGCATGGCGTTTTGTCATTAACACTTTCTGAGCATCAAACATATTCAGCTCACAAACACAATTAATGAACCAATAAGGTTGCATTATTTTCACCATAATATCATCAGAAAGATGTTATCAGTGTATCAGCATTAAAAACATAACATTGATCTTTGGTGTGTATAAGATCTGTTAAAACCATTCTGCTGTTATATATTCATCAGACCGCTGTTATTGGTGGAAGCTGTGTATTTCCTGTTACTACTCTTCTCTAGAGCAACAAGAGAGAGAAACACCTGAGTTTCCTGCTGTGAGTAACAGAGTAAAAGGAAAGACTTAAAAACAAGATGATGGAACACATCTTGAATTCATGAGCAATAAAATGCACCATTGCTCGATTCAACAAACTCAGGGGTTTTACAACGACAAGCTTTGTCTCGTATGACCAGTGGTTTACGGTGGCTAATGCTAGAGTTGGGTCGAATTTGCCGCTGCCGTTACACCGGTTAGACCCAGCGCTCCACCAGCCAGCTGATCGTTTTTTAAATTCATTTGTTTTACCAGGTTCACATGTCGTCTCCATCACCCAAAAAGATAAATAAGAAAAAACTGTCAAATGTAACTGTGCTGCCTTTTAAGATAATTTTGTAATTTAAATAAGTTATAAGTTAAATAAGTTAAAAGTGAGCTAAGAAAAAGAAAAAGGGTTAACACATTCAAAACTTGGGATACATTTGTGTTAGTTCATATTGTGTGCTGCCATGTACTGGTCAGAGGCATGCCTGCAGTCAGGCACACTCTTCAATTAAGCACATGCTTCAGTTGAGCACAGACAGGCAAGACAGACAGTGTTGGATGCATGCTGCTGCTGGAAGTGTTTCTACACGCTTCTGCCTCGGGGTACATTTGTCTGTAAGTAATATGTGTAAATAATTATCAAGCCGTTCTTGTATAGGAATATTATGTTAGTATGTTTTTTATTGTTTTAGTAAAACATGTGCTCTGCTACCTAGCAGTTAGGCTACAGCAGGTAGCTAGTTCTGCTCAGTATTGACTGTGTGGTGAAGTTGCTGTGGTGTTTTTGAGCTGTGTTCTTTCATACATTACAGTGCTGCTTTACTTTGGTAGAAATTGTGTATTGTTATTGTAATTATGAGTGTAATTCCTACTTTCTAGCCTATATGGATGTGTTAATGTTTGTGTACTAAGTTATCTGACTTATGTCCTTATTTTTGTAATGTTTCAGTTTTACAACCAAAAGCAAATCCAGAAGAAGAAACCAACCAGTAAACTACAAGAAAAGTCAAGCCTTGTGTGTTTATTTGAGGACTTTGAATGTTAACTGACTGTCTAGCTCTGCTAAAGAGAACGCATTGCAAGGGCAGTACAGTAACAATTATTAGAAATAAATAGAATAAGTGTTCATTAACTTGACAGCTAGAAACACAAACTAGTGAAACATTGTTTAACTCAACACTTGAAACAGCTCAAGAACATCTGTGACAAAATACAACTGACATATTTATGTAATAAACACGTGGAACACTTATAAGATTATTATATTTTAAGAATAATATATTGGGCGTATATTTGAAGAACTAAACTAATAATCTACACTGATCTATAAAGTTAATCACATCTGGACTTACAGAGCTTTTCTGCAGTTCCTCACAGCTGGAATCAGTCTCAGTCGTCCCTCTGGTGTTGTGTTGTACTTCTTCAGGTCCAACTCATCCAGAACCTCCTCTGACATCTGCAGCATGTAGGCCAGAGCTGAGCAGTGGATCTCAGAGAGTTTCTTCTCTGATCTGTTCTCTGACTTCAGGAACTCTTGGATCTCCTGATGTACCGAGTGGTCGTTCATCTCGGTCAGACAGTGGAAGATGTTGATGCTTCTTTCAGGAGAGATATTATCTCTGTTCATCTCCTTCAGGTTGTTGATGGCTCTCTGGATGATTTCTGGACTCCTCTTTGTCCGACCCAGCAGACCTCCTAAGAGCTTCTGGTTGGACCTCAGAGAGAGGCCATGAAGGAAGCGAACAAACAGGTCCAGGTGGCCACTTTTACTTTCAAGGGATTTCTCCATGGCTCTCTTCAGGAAGTCATCCAGAGATGGGCCAAGACTAGCATTGCTTCCAAAATGCTTGGAGATGTTCTTGAGAAAAGACTTTGGGTTTGACTCTCTGTGCTTGTAGTCTTCTCCCAGGAAGTCCTTCAGTACCTCTGTGTTGCTGTTTGTGTAACAGTGGAACATGTAGACTGCAGCCAGAAACTCCTGAACGCTCAGGTGAACAAAGCTGTAGACTGTTTTCTGGAAGATCACACACTCTCTTTTGAAGATCTCTGTACAAACTCCTGAGTACACCGAGGCCTCTGTGACATCAAGACCACACCGCTCCAGGTCTTCTTGGTAGAACATGATGTTTCCTTTCTCCAGCTGTTCAAACGCCAGCCTCCCCAGCTTCAGAAGAACTTCCCTGTCAGCCTCCGTCAGCTCCTGTGGACTCGTCTTATGTCCCTTACCATACTTCTGCTTCTTCCTCTTTGTCTGAACCAACAGGAAGTGTGAGTACATGTTAGTCAGGGTCTTGGGCAGCTCTCCTCTCTGGTCTGTAGTCAACATGTGGTCCAGAACTGTAGCAGTGATCCAGCAGAAGACTGGGATTAGACACATGATGTGGAGGCTCCTGGATGTCTTGATGTGTGAGATGATTCTGCTGCACAGCTCTTCATCACTGACTCTCCTCCTGAAGTACTCCTCCTTCTGGGTGTCAGTGAAGCCTCGTACTTCTGTTACCCTGTCAACACATGCAGGAGGGATCTGATTGGCTGCTGCAGGTCGGGAAGTTATCCAGACGAGAGCTGAGGGAAGCAGATTCCCCTGGATGAGGTTTGTCAACAGCACGTTGACTGATGACTTCTGGGTGACATCAGACACAACCTCATTGTTCTTGAAATCCAGTGAAAGTCTACTTTCATCCAGGCCGTCAAAGATGAACAGAACTTTACAGACAGCGAGCTTCTCTGCTGTGAGCTTCTGTAATGTTGGATGGAAAACATGGAGCAGCATGAGAAGACTGTACTGCTCATCTCTGATCAAGTTCAGCTCCCTGAACGAAAGCAGAACCACCAGACTGACATCTTGGTTTTCCAAGCCCTCTGCCCAGTCCAGAGTGAACTTCTGCACTGAGAAGGTTTTTCCAACGCCAGCGACGCCGTTCGTCAGAACGACTCTGATGTGTCCCTGTTGGTCAGGTAAGGCTTTAAAGATGTCGTGGCACTTGATTGGAGCGTCATGGAGGGTCTTCTTCTTGGAAGCTGTCTCAAGCTGCCTCACCTCATGTTGGGTATTAACCTCTTCACTCTGTCCCTCTGTGATGTAGAGCTCAGTGTAGATCCTGTTGAGGAGGGTTCCATTTCCTGTTTCATCACTTCCTTCAGTCACACGTTCACATCTCCTCCTCAGACTGATCTTATGTTCATCTACAACCTCCTGCAGAACTCTATCTGCTGAAAGAGAAGGAAAAAAGTTTGAGACAAAATAAAGAAAATGTGACAATTTGCTTATTATTTTCATTTCCAATATTGAAGTGATCAATATAAAGTAAATAAAAAAAGCAGTAAAGGTTAAACAGTCCAGTTTTTGTGGAAGCATCAGAAATGCTCCTTTTCCTCTCAGTCGGTGTAGATGTTTGATTGACAGCAGAGGAGGCGGAGCCTCAACTGTCCATCTGCAGCTCTTCATCTAAACAGCTCACTGTGACTGTTCCTTCCTCACTGTAATATTTAAAACTGATCCACTCATCAAATAATGCAGAATATGTTCATATCTCGTTGTGTAGACCTATTTTTATTGAACAGCACCAATAACAAAAGCCGGGTTTCCACCAAAAGTTCCTGGGACTTTTTAGTCCGACTACTTTAAAGGACCTAAAAGGTTCCTTCAGTCCACTGTTGTCTGTGTTTCCACTACGGTCTAAACACCTGTGAAGATTCAGAAAATTAGTCCTCTGACGTATGAAAAAGCAACATGACATGTGACGAGGGCTGTTGGTGGTCACAGCAGTAAACACACTCTGCAGTCTGCCGTTCAGTGTGTCCGCCCATTTCATCTAAAAATCACGCTGGAAAAAAATAAACGTAAGGTTTAATCTCACTGTTACGATATTTACTGATGTACGTTGGATGTAATGAATGAACTGTAGAGGAGGAAAGTGAAACTAAAAGCGTCCGTCTCTACAGTAAATCATGTTGAGTATTTGAGGGTTATTTATTTCTGCTTTAGAACATTAACGCTGTGAAACAATCAGAATAATTACATTTCTTTCTCTCATTCACAACACCGTCACGCTACGTCTCTCTGTCTCTCTTCTCCTGATCGTCCTCTCACTCGTGCTGTCTCTCTTGTTTTCTGTCTTTTTGGCTGGACCTCAGAGGACCAGCCCTACAACCACAGGGGTCTGTCACTGAATGAGTGATGAAGCTACACGATTGGTCGGCCGAGTGTCAGAGTTTCCTCATTGGCCGTGGCTCTTTCAAAATGAAAAGGCGGGAACAGTCCTTTAAGCACATGAGCCCGTCCAGCGCGACGCGTCGGCTCACAAAACTGTCAAGCTGTCAAACTAGGAGATCTAGTCCTTAAATAAAACCAGATTCAGCAGAGGCATCACCTATATCTCACTTAAAATGTTTTCAGAAGTAGATTTTGGTGGATTGTTTAGACGGAATAACAGAAAGTTTACGAGCAGGCCGCCATGTTGTTTCCTGTTTGAAACGGCGAGCAGAAAACCAGGAACCAATCAGGTGCATTCCACGTCACCGCTTGACCCATAGACATATATACATAGACGCCGCATTGACCTCTGGATCGTACGTCAACCTTGGCGTATGTATATATGTCTACGGCTTGAACGGCCAGTTGAGTGGAGCAGGGCGTCCCCTAGTGTCCTCGCAGGACCTGCTGAGACTTTTATAAGTTTTTATGTATTAAAACAACAAACAGTGTTTTCAGACATGGAGACGTCAGCAGACAGATGTAGAGTCTTACTTTGTACAGTGCTGGTCTGACCGGCTGGCTGCAGTCCAGCTCTTGTTCTGGATCTTTCTCCACACTGGGGACAGGAGGAGTCTCCTGATGAAGCAGACTGGTCCCAGTATGAGGTGATGCACTGTCTGCAGAACCAGTGTCCACAGCTGGTAGAGACTGGATCCTTCAGGACGTCCTGACACAAAGCACAGCAGGACAGCTGCTCCTCCACAGAGACATCACTCCTCTTCCTGTGAAGACATGTCTTTATAACTAAAATGATTTGTTGATTGGCCAACACCGTCTCAAAGCTCAGATGGTCACAGGGAACAGTTAAAGTGTTGTTACTTTTCTGTTTGAATTCAGCATTCAGTCTGTGATGACAGTGTTCCTCTATTTTAACTCTCCTGCTTTCATAAACACTAATGAGCTGAATTTTACTTCTTTACTTCTTTACTACTTCTTTACTACTTTCTTATTAACCTCTTCACAATCCGATGTACGATATTCTGTCTTTCAGAAGTTTCAAGCTAGAGTGAAGATACTGGTAACATATGAAACTAGAAAACCTGATGAATCCATTGTTACCAACCATGTCATGCTAGCTTGTCAGGAAGAACACTCTGACCTCCAGATATGTGAATTTAAATGGGTTCTATGGGTTCTATGGGTTCTATGGGTACCCACGAGTCTCCTATGAGGGGCCGTACAAGACATAATTCATTCTTGCACCCGCACACACATACATTCTCCTTTCACATACATATATTCTCCATCCACATACGTATACACTTTACTTTTCAACACATACATATATTTTCACTCTCACATACACATATTTACACTTACACACATATATGTTTTACTCTCATGACGTTTTTCATCAAGGTCAAGGAAAAATGGTTAGGAAAAGACGTTAGGAGGTCATTTTTTGACGTTTCGACCGTAGCCTCAGAGTTTTCGGTTTCAGAACAGCTGATCAGGGTCAGTTCAATCAACTCTGAGTAGGTTGAACCTGAACATAAAAAGCCATCATCAATAGAACTCTGATACTACGATTCACAAAGCGATAGGTAAATAAGAGGCAGAGCCTCCATTTTAATCCAGTTGACTAGAGATCGTAGTACATGTATGTACAGTATATGCTGACTTTGCACATTTATCTATAAAAAAGTCAGAGCGGGGAAAAGTGTCAATAATATAATAAAGTTTTATTCAGTGTGGTCCTTTAATTCATCTTTTACCAGACTTACATTTCCTTAATGATAAAGTGGTGGAATCTGACTGTGTATTAGACTGTAGCCTACATTACATCTACATTACATCTATAATATATTTGTTCAGCTCTGATGGGGACAAAACACAGGAGCAGCAACTGAAGATGAAAAATCTAACTGAAGATTTAAAAATATATTTAAACATAAAGACATGATTGTAAACTCACAGTCTGATCCAGTAATAATGTGTTTGGTGATTTAAAGGTTAAATAGAGTAGATGATAATAGACACCTAGGCCATTTGGATCTTGGCTCAACAGCGTTCAGTGACTTTATTTCAGCTACTTCAACAAATGGAGTCAATTTAAACACAGTCAGTGAAATGCTGTTAAAACACGTTGAAAAAACAACAACTCAATTTATAACTCCATTCTGCAGCTGCACCATCAGCCTGCTCACTCACAAATATTAACATATAATCTACAATATTATTATGTTCCATCAGTGCGACCAATCACACCGTGAGTGACAGAGATCATTATTCATTGATCCTGTGTCTGAGATTCATACCGATTTTTACTAGCATATTTAAACTGAGACACACATTATGTGCAATGAACTAGTTAGTGGAACTAGTTGTGTAGGGATCCTGCAACAGAGGAGGCATCAGGAGAGAGATGGGAGCCCAAATAAGCAACTACACTTTAGAAACAAAAATATATATGTATATGTCAGTGTATTAATACAGTATATACATATATATATATATATATATATATATACATCCTTATAGTCAGTGTATTAATACAGTATATACATATATATATATATATATATATATATATATATATATATATATATACATCCTTATAGTCAGTGTATTAATACAGTATATATACATCCTTATAGTCAGTGTATTAATACAGTATATATACATCTTTATAGTCAGTGTATTAATATAATATATACACATTTATAGTCAGTGTATTAATACAGTATATATACATCTTTATAGTCAGTGTATTAATACAGTATATATACATCTTTATAGTCAGTGTATTAATACAATATATAGATTTTTATAGTCAGTGTATTAATACAGTATATATACATCCTCATAGTCAGTATATTAATACAGTAGATATATACTCTGCAAACACCAAGATGTTTTTATTCACATCACATGAATCATTGATAAACTCTCTGAAGACAAAACCATTTCAGGAGCTCTAAACACACAAACTACTGCTACTGTCAATAATTTGGTTTAAAAGTTTGTATCAGTCCTCTTAGATTACAGCTTTTCTGGGTGACTGACAGCTGTCACAGATACGAAGAGGAAGAATGTACAAATTAATTCTCTTTGTGTCACCAAAAGTGTGTTAAACTTCAGTTAGTAAATACATTTTAGTAGAAATTTAATATACAAACACACAATGAACAAAACCATGGCATTGGCATGGCATAACTTTGTTTTTATATCATTCTGTATCTTCCCAGACGGTGAAGAAGAGAGCGAGTGAGAGAGAGTCGGTGTGTTGAGATAATTCTGGTCTCATTTGTGGTCTGATGAACAGTAAATTCATCTAAACTGGGTTGAAAAACGATGCAATCTGGTTGGCATTGTGATGAGTTACGTCTGACTATTAACCACACACCCATTCTCTGTTTGAGAAAGAACGTGAACCAAAAAATAGGAAGTAAAACTGGATGGAGGAGGGGGGGGGGGCTTTAATTCTCTTTGTGTCAAGAAAAGCTTTAGTAGAAATTTTAAAATAGAAACACAAAATCAACAGAAAACAGTATTGGTAGAGGAAAGTGAAAATGAATCCTCTAAATGAGTTAGCAGCAGCTCTCTTACTTTGACTCTGAGGGTTCATTACTGAAGTCTGGAGGATCATCTTTGGACCCGTCACTCTTCATAGACAGACAGCCAGAGACTAGAGACTCTGCTCTGTCCTCCTCTTCCTCCACACAATAACTCATCTTCTGATCTGAAGTCAGTCTGAGAGGTAAAAGAGGAACACTGACTGTGAGCTCAGAACATTTAACGGAAACAAGTTTGTGCAAGAGTCAAGGGCTGAGAGAACAGGAAGTAACACACAACCTCCCTCTCTATCACACACACACACACACACACACACACACACACACACACACACACACACACACACACACACACACACACAGTATACAGTTTAAAAAAAACACCCAGAACTCCACCTGGTCAGTTCTCTTTAAATCTCTGCTTGTTTTCTTTGGTTACAGCAGGTTTAATGAGCATTATTCAGCCAGTCATGACTTTGTGTTCACAGATGAATCAAACTGTTGAGTTCATTCTAACATTTCTCTCCTCTACAGTCCACAGGGACAAAACTGACTCAGAGAGTTTAACAGTAAAGTAATAAAATGTTGGATTAACACTCACCCTGCTTCAGTCTCCTTCTGCTCCGTTGACACTAAATGGAGTCTGAGCTGAACGACTGAACTCTTTCACTTTCAGGGTATCCTTTCAGTGTTCTCATGTTCTTACATCACATCAGTGTGGATCCTCCCCTTTCCATTTACAGAAAATCTTTGATCTCAGAGTTTATCTATGAGTATTTGTGTGTGTTGCTCACACAGATCAGCTTTTTAACACGGTGTGTTTATGAGAATCTCTTTTGTCTTGAACAGGTTGAATTAAAATGAGTTTTGGTCAAATGTCATCTAATTTTTATGTTTAATTCATGTCAATAAATCAGTTTAGTTAAATACTAATGTGCTTTTATTGTTGTTGTTTTTTCAGAATTATATGACTAAGATTTTTCTGAACATCTGGAAGAAAATGTATTCTTTAATTCTGAGTTGCAAGTCTTTTTCATAATCTAATAGTAGCAAGAAATTACACATCTTTCTTGCTCAATTAACATGAAGCTACATTTTAAAATGTATTATATTATTATCTTATTAGTTATATTTATATGTTTCTTCCACTATTTCATGTTTTCAAAAAAAATAATGTGAGAATATTCATATTTTCTATTTTAACAAAAAGAGGAAAGACATAAGTAATTTCTAGCAACCTGGATTTGGAAATATAATCCCAAATTCTCTACCCGTCAAATGTTTAAGTTACTAGTTAATTATTTCTTAAAGACGTGTTTATTGAATTTCACGTCAGTATTTCAGAATTACTAGAAGGTTATCGTTAAAGAGGCTATATGTAAGAATCAGAAATTGCTTGTTCACAGCGACACCTGTGGCCGCAATGTCAACGAAAGTCAGCGTCCTGTTGCTCGCGCTCGCCCGTGTGCACGCGCTACCTGAATGTGAGCGAGCACCGGTCTAAACAGTGAGGCGACACAAGTCAGCTAACACACAATATCACTCTATATTTCACCTGCTGGCAGTAATATTAGCTGACCAGACGAAGGTCTCTCCATGGATCAATGCTGATTCTAGTGTTGCCTTTTCCTTTCTCAGCCTGAGGACCGCGGAGGGAACGGGGGGGGAGAGACCGACACCCGGTCGGGACGATAACGTAACTCGCTGCGGAGCCCCGTCACTTCACAAGACACGGGAAACCTCTGTTGGTCTGGAGGAGCGGCAGCATTTATTTCTGCAAAAACGTCTCACTAGATATTCTCAGAGCTAAACTAACTCTCTGCAGTGTGTAGTGTGCGCGCGTTCACGTGGAGGTGGAGCGAGCCGAGCGCGGTGTGCAGGCAGCAGGCAGGAGGAGCAGAGCTGCTGCGCGATCGCGTACCCACACGCGAGCGCGCATGGGAATCCGACCCGTTAGGATTTATGCGCGTGAAAAGTTACAAATAGTCCCTTTAATAAGTAACTTTATCAAAAAGTTATTTTTATTTCCGTGTCACACTATCAAGTTTCAGACTGACTAAAGAAAACAGTCTCAACAGATAATGAATAGCCTGACTGAGAAGATGATCATGCACTATAAAGTTTTAATGTTAATGTAGCTAACAACTAACTAAACCTAGTTATTTTAACCAAGTGTGGTTAGCTGATAGCTAATGTAGGTAACAATTAACTAAACCTAGTTATTTTAACCAAGTGTAGGTAGCTGATAGGTAATGTAGCTAACAACTAACTAAACCTAGTTATTTTAACCAAGTGTAGTTAGCTGACTGCTAATGTAGCTAACAACTAACTAGACCTAGTTAGTTTAACCAAGTGTAATCATAGTTGTTTCCTGTTTTATTTTGAAATTCACTCCTCCTGGGTCTTGTCTGGTTTTATTTCCTACCTTTGTTTGTTTTCCCGCCTTTTTTGATTGTCTGCCCCGTCCTGATTTGTTCCACCTGTGTCTAATCACCCCTGTGTATTTAAGCATGTGTCTTCCCCCTGTTTCCTTATCAGTTCGTCGTCGTTTTTCATGTGTGGTGTGTCATTCGGTGAGAGAGTTCTTCTCGTGTTCATTTTGCAGTTTTAAGTTTATTCTGTTGGAGTGTTTTTGGGAATCTTTATGCTGGACCAGCTGCTTTTTGTGTCATAGTAAGTTTAATTAAATCATTGAACCATGCCTGCTGCCATCTCCTCCTCACTTCTCTGCATTTGGGTCCTCATTTAAAACCAGAACCTTGACAGCTTCAATGCTGGCCTGCACATGACCCTCCCTCTTCGAGCTTCTCAGCCAATCCCAGCGCGATAAATGACCTGCCATCCGTTTCCAATATATTCTCTCTCACACATACATATATTCTTCTCACACATACATATATTCTTCTAACACATTCATATACTCTCACACACACATATATTCTTCTCACACATACATATATTCTTCTCACACATACATATATTCTTCTCAGACATACATATATTCTCCTCACACATACATATATTCTCCTCACACATACATATATACTCCTCACACATACATATATTCTTCTCAGACATACATATATTCTCCTCACACATACATATATTCTCCTCACACATACATATATACTCCTCACACATACATATATTCTCCTCACACATACATATATTCTTCTCACACATAAATATATTATTTTCACACATACATATATTCTTCTCATACATACATATATTCTCCTCACACATACATATATTCTTCTCACACACACATATATTCTCCTCACAGACATATATTCTTCTCACACACACATATATTCTTCTCACACACATATATATTCTTCTCACACATACATATATTCTCCTCACAGACATATATTCTTCTCACACACACATATATTCTTCTCACACACATATATATTCTTCTCACACATACATATATTCTTCTCGAACACATATATTCTCCTCACACACACATATATTCTTCTCGAACACATATATTCTCCTCACACACATATATTCTTCTCACACACACATATATTCTTCTCACACACACATATATTCTCCTCACAGACATATATTCTTCTCACACACACATATATTCTTCTCACACATACATATATTCTTCTCAAACACATATATTCTCCTCACACACACATATATTCTACTCACACACATATATTCTTCTCACACACACATATATTCTTCTCACACATACCTATATTCTCCTCACACATTCATATATTCTCCTCACACATACATATATTCTCCTCTCACATTCATATATTCTCCTCACACATTCATATATTTTTCTCACATATACATATATTCTCCTCACACATTCATATATTCTCCTCATACATTCATATATTCTTCTCACACATACATATATTCTCCTCACACATACATATATTCTTCTCACACATACATATATTCTCCTCACACATACATATATTCTCCTCACACATACATATATTCTTCTCACACATAAATATATTCTTTTCACAAATACATATATTCTTCTCACACACAAATATTCTTCTCACACATACAAATATTCTCCTCACACATACATATATTCTCCTAACACATACATATATTCTCCTCACACAGAGATATATTCTGCTCACACACATATATTCTTCTCACACACAAACATATATTCTTCTCACACATACATATATTCTTCTCACATTCTTGTGCGAGTGAAAATATATGCATGTGAAAGGAGAATGTATATGTGTGTGAGTACAAGAATGAATTATGTCTTGTACGGCCCTTCAGTGTCAGTGTATTAATACAGGATTTATATATCCTTATAGTCAGTGTATTAATACAGTATATATACATCCTTATAGTCAGTATATTAATACAATATATAAATCCTTATAGTCAGTGTATTAATAGAGTATATATACGTCCTTATAGTCAGCGTGTTAATACAGTATATATATATATATACATCCTTATAGTCAGTATATTAATACAATATATACATCCTTATAGTCAGTGTATTAATACAGTATATATATATATATACATCCTTATAGTCAGTGTATTAATACAGTATATATATATACATCCTTATGGTCAGTATATTAATACAATATATATATATATATATATATACATCCTTATAGTCAGTGCATTTTAGTAGAAATTTAATATACAAACACACAATCAACAAAATCATGGCATTGTCATGGCATAACTTTGTTTTTATATCATTCTGTATCTTCATCTAGACGGTGAAGAAGAGAGCGAGTGAGAGAGAGTCGTGTGTGTGTTTTTGAGATAATTCTGGTCTCATTTGTGGTCTGATGAACAGTAAATTCATCTAAACTGGGCTGAAAAACGATGCAATCTGGTTGCCGTGGTGATGAGTTACGTCTGACTATAAACCACACACCCATTCTCTGTTTGAGAAAGAAGTGAAACTGGATGGAGGAGGGAGGGGGCTTTAATTCTCTTTGTGTCAAGAAAAGCTTTAGTAGGAATTTTAAAATAGAAACACAAAATCAACAGAAAACAGTATTGGTAGAGGAAAGTGAAAATGAGTCCTATAAATGAGTTAGCAGCAGCTCTCTTACTTTGACTCTGAGGGTTCATTACTGAAGTCTGGAGGATCATCTTTAGACCCGTCACTCTTCATAGACAGATAGCCAGAGACTAGAGACTCTGCTCTGTCCTCCTCTTCCTCCACACAATCACTCATCTTCCGATCTGAAGTCAGTCTGAGAGGTAAAAGGGGAACACTGACTGTGAGCATGTAAAGCAGGGGTGCCCACTACGTCGAT
The DNA here is from genome assembly GCA_916701645.2 of Sebastolobus alascanus. Classification (NCBI taxonomy): domain Eukaryota; kingdom Metazoa; phylum Chordata; class Actinopteri; order Perciformes; family Sebastidae; genus Sebastolobus; species Sebastolobus alascanus. The sequence goes on along the minus strand of CAKAOJ020001000.1, from coordinate 21,395 downwards.
CGCGATCTACCGGTCGATCGCGAAGGTAGTGTGGGTAGATCGCATGGCATTAAAAAAAAAAAAAAAAAAAAAAATTAAAAAAAAAAAAAATTAAAAAAAAAAAAAAATTAAAAAAATAAATAGACGTCAGCCTATCATCCATCCTCACTATGAAATTTGTCACTTGATTGACATACAGGGCAGCCAGTCTGACATCTGATCTTTTCTGACACATGGGTCACCACGCATGCGCAAACAAGCGCATTTTGTTCGTTTGTTTTACTGGAGCCAGTCGCTACATTCATGTGCTACCCTTTTCGGGAAGATGCTGAGGTTGATTCACTCGCATCAAAAATTGCAACACTGTTTCACCTGAACTCATCTGGAGTGGAGGATGAGATTTTGACACTACAAACTGACATTCAGCTTAAGTCCAGGGCTCATGGACAGTTCTGGAACTTACTCACAGAGGAAAAGTACCCCAACATGAGGAAATGTGCTACCTCCATGACTGCATTATTCGGCTCCACTTATTTATGCGAGTCAGCCTTTTCCCACATGAAGATTATTAAGTCCAAATACCGTTCCACCTTGACTGATGATCATTTGGAAGTGTGCTTGAGGCTGGCTATCAGCAGCTACTGTCCGGACTATGCATCCCTAGCTGATTCCATTCAGTGCAAGTCATCAGAGTAAGGTAATGACAAAAAATGTACAGAGTTATATTGTACAATATGGGTTCATGCAGTTATGCAAGGTACACCAACATATATTGTACATATAAAGAATACTCAATATATTTATAAATAAATATATGTTTTGCATTTTTATAGTAGGTAGATCATTTTGACTTGGTCATTTTATAAGTAGCTCGCATGCTGAAAAAGTGTGGGCACCCCTGATGTAAAGGAAACAAGTTAGTACAAGAGACACGGGCTGAGAGACCAGGAAGTAACACACAACCTCCCTCTCTACCACACACACACACTCACACACACACACACACACACACACACACACACACACACAAACACACACACACACACACACACACACACACACACACACACACACACACACACACACACACATACACACACAGTATACAGTTTAAAAAAAACACCCAGAACTCCACCTGGTCAGTTCTCTTTAAATCTCTGCTTGTTTTCTTTGGTTACAGCAGGTTTAATGAGCATTATTCAGCCAGTCATGACTTTGTGTTCACAGATGAATCAAACTGTTGAGTTCATTCTAACATTTCTCTCCTCTACAGTCCACAGGGACAAAACTGACTCAGAGAGTTTAACAGTAAAGTATTAAAATGTTGGATTAACACTCACCCTGCTTCAGTATTTAGATTTCCTCCTTCTGCTCTGCTCCGTTGACTCAAAATGGAGTCTGAGCTGAACGATTTCACTTTCAGGGTTTCCTTTCAGTGTTCTCATGTTCTTACATCACATCAGTGTGGCTCCTCCCCTTTCCATTTACAGAAAATCTTTGATCTCAGAGTTTATCTATGAGTGTTTTATGTGTTTTGCTCACACAGATCAGCTTTTAACACGGTGTGTTTATGAGAATCTCTTTTGTCTTGAACAGGTTGAATTAAAATGAGTTCTGGTCAAATGTCATCTAATTTTTACGTTTAATTCATGTAAATAAATCAGTTTAGTTAAATACTAATGTGCTTTTATTGTTGTTGTTTTTTCAGAATTATATGACTAAGATTTTTCTGAACGTCTGGAAGAAAATGTATTCTTTAATTCTGAGTTGCAAGTCTTTTTCATAATCTAATAGTAGCAAGAAATTACACATCTTTCTTGCTCAATTAACATGAAGCTACATTTTAAAATGTATTATATTATTATCTTATTAGTTATATTTATATGTTTCTTCCACTATTTCATGTTTTCAAAAAAAATAATGTGAGAATATTCATATTTTCTATTTTAACAAAAAGAGGAAAGACAAGTAATTTCTAGCAACCTGGATTTGGAAATATAATCCCAAATTCTCTACCCGTCAAATGTTTAAGTTACTAGTTAATTATTTCTTAAAGACGTGTTTATTGAATTTCACGTCAGTATTTCAGAATTACTAGAAGCTTATCGTTAATAAGTAACTTTATCAAAAAGTTATTTTTATTTCCGTGTCACACTATCAAGTTTCAGACTGACTAAAGAAAACAGTCTCAACAGATAATGACTAGCCTGACTGACAAGATGATCATGCACTATAAAGTTTTAATGTTAATGTAGCTAACAACTATACTTTTAATATAATACTTTTAACCAAGTGTGGTTAGCTGATAGCTAATGTAGGTAACAACTAACTAAACCTAGTTATTTTAACCAAGTGTGGTTAGCTGATAGCTAATGTAGGTAACAACTAACTAAACCTAGTTATTTTAACCAAGTGTAGGTAGCTGATAGGTAATGTAGCTAACAACTAACTAAACCTCGTTATTTTAACCAAGTGTAGTTAGCTGATAGCTAATGTAGCTAACAACTAACTAAACCTAGTTATTTTAACCAAGTGTAGTTAGCTGATAGCTAATGTAGCTAACAACTAACTAGTTTTATTTCCTACCTTTGTTTGTTTTCCCGCCTTTTTTGATTGTCTGCCCCGCCCTGATTTGTTCCACCTGTGTCTAATCACCCCTGTGTATTTAAACCTGTGTGTTCCCCCTGTTTCCTTGTCAGTTCGTCGTCGTTTTTCATGTGTGGTGTGTCATTCGGTGAGAGAGTTCTTCTCGTGTTAATTTTGCATTTTTAAGTTTATTCTGTTGGAGTGTTTTTGGGAATATTTATGCTGGACCAGCTGCTTTTTGTGTCATAGTAAGTTTAATTAAATCATTGAACCATGCCTGCTGCTATCTCCTCCTCACTTCTGTACATTTGGGTCCTCATTTAAAACCACAACCTTGACAGCTTCAATACTGGCCTGCACATGACCCTCCCTCTTCGAGCTTCTCAGCCAATCCCAGCACAATAAATGACCTGCCATCCGTTTCAACTATACTCTCTCTCACACATACATATATTCTTCTCACACACACACATATATTCTTCTCACACACACATATATTCTTCTCACACACACATATGTTCTTCTCACACACACATATGTTCTTCTCACACACACATATGTTCTTCTCACACACACATATGTTCTTCTCACACATACATATATTCTTCTCACATACATATATTCTTCTCACACATACATATATTCTTCTCACACACACATATATTCTTCTCACACACACATATGTTCTTCTCACACACACATATGTTCTTCTCACACATACATATATTCTTCTCACATACATATATTCTTCTCACACATACATATATTCTTCTCACACACACATATATTCTTCTCACACATACATATATTCTTCTCACACACACATATGTTCTTCTCACACACACATATATTCTTCTCACACACATATGTTCTTCTCACACACATATATTGTTCTCTAGAGTGAAGATACTGGTAACATATGAAACTAGAGAACCTGATGAATCCATCGGTACCAACCATGTCACACTAGAACTTGATGAATCCATCGATGAATCCATCAGTACCAACCATGTCACACTAGAACCTGATGAATCCATCGGTACCAACCATGTCACACTAGAACCTGATGAATCGATCGATGAATCCATCGGTACCAACCATGTCACACTAGAACCTGATGAACCCATCGGTACCAACCATGTCACACTAGAACCTGATGAATCCATCGGTACCAACCATGTCACACTAGAACCTGATGAATCCATCGGTACCAACCATGTCACACTAGAACCTGATGAATTCATCGGTACCAACCATGTCACACTAGAAACTGATGAATCCATCGGTACCAACCATGTCACACTAGAACCTGATGAATCCATCGGTACCAACCATGTCACACTAGAACCTGATGAATCCATCGGTACCAACCATGTCACACTAGAACCTGATGAATCCATCGGTACCAACCATGTCACACTAGAACCTGATGAATCCATCGGTATCAATCATTTCATACTAAAACCTGATGAATCCATCGGTACCAACCATGTCATACTAGAACCTGATGAATCCATCGGTACCAACCATGTCATACTAGAACCTGATGAATCCATCGGTACCAATCATTTCATACTAGAACCTGATGAATCCATCGGTACCAACCATGTCATACTAGAACCTGATGAATCCATCGGTACCAACCATGTCATACTAGAACCTGATGAATCCATCAGTACCAACCATGTCATACTAGCTGGTCATGAAGGAGGTTAAATAACGCTCCAAACTTACTCTAAATTTTGGCGAGGAAAAACTGACGTCCATTTTCAAAAGGGTCGTTTGACCTCTGACCTCCAGATATGTGAATGAAAATGGGTTCTATGGGTACCCACGAGTCTCCCCTTTACAGACATGCCCACTTTATGATAATCACATGCAGTTTGGGGCAAGTCATAGTCAAGTCAGCACACTGACACACTGACAGCTGTTGTTGCCTGTTGGGCTGCAATTTGCCATGTTATGATTGGAGCATATTGTTTCATGCTAAATGCAATACCTGTGAGGGTTTCTGGACAATATCTGTCATTGTTTTGTGTTGTTAATTGATTTCCAATAATAAATATATACATACATTTACATAAAGCAGCATATTTGTCCACTCCCATGTTGATAAGAGGATTAAATACTTGACTAATCTCCCTTTAAGGTACATTTAGAACAGATAAAAAATGTGTGATTAATTTGAGATTAATTAGGATAAATCATGGACAATCATGCGATTAATCACGACTAAATATTTTAATGGATTGACAGCCCTAATATTTACATATTTGTCATGTAATATTTAAAAGTAGATGAAACATTAAAAATGTGACAGTAAATCCATCATTACAGTGAGCAGTGAAAAGCTCTCTTTTTCTACATTAATGATGCTCTCAGGACTCTCAGCAGTTTATTTCCACTGTGTTCTGTGTGATCGTCAGATAATATTACACAGAGACAAAGAATTTAAACACATAATCCAGGCTAAAAGTAACAGAGTTTAAACTGACAAATGCAGAAAGGTCACCGACTGTGTGAATGTGTAAATTAATATCACGATAGATCTGACTAGAATTACTTTGTGTACTCTGCTGAGTTAATGTGATTACATGTATTGTTAGGACCTGTATGACAATAATTTAGCCTTCTTCTCTCACCTGCAAACCCAGCGGTGTGAAACGGACATAAATTATATTTATACCGTATAACCACAATAACACAGAATCAGTGTATATATATATATATATATATATATATATATATATACTGATTCTGTGATATGTGACTACATGATAATATCATATATGTATATATATATATATTCATATATGATATTATCATGTAGTCACTCATCTGAATCAGCTTCTTGAGCCGTATGTTGCTGTGAGACACGTCAGAGTCGAGCTCCTACAGTCCCTCAGACTGAATGCGTTGCCTTGGTTACTTTGCTACCAATACTTTTATGTATGCTGTGGATGATTATAAGATGTGAAAGGAAGCCTGCTTACCACTGATATTATGTCTGGATTTTGGTGGAAAGTCAGCATCTTAATATTGTCTTGTGTATGTGATGTTTGATGTAAAACAAAAAAAAAAATCCTGACTATCTGGGTTTTTACTGCAAAACAAATCATAATTTTAGTTTATTACAGATGTACGTGTCACCCTGCTAGTTTTCACATTACATGGCTCAACACAGACACATGAGGTCAACCTGTGGAGCTTTTCCCCTCAGAAATCAATGTTGAGTCGCCGTTCTCACCACCGTTCATGTTCTGGAGCTCCTGGTGTGTAATCATGATGTAATCATAATTTACTCTATTTAAAATGATGAAAAATGCAATCTATAGAGTGACTGAAGAGAGGGAGCAAAGCAGTGAATCAGAGAAATAAAACGTTATTTTCTGATTGTTTCACGGCGGTTACATTCTAAAGCACATATAAACACACCTCCGTACAACCCTGCAGGAAGGTTCCTTATTGACGGAGTGCAGTCGAAGCTCAGGCTTCATCTTGTCCTCTCTGCTCGGTGTGTGCCTCGTGTTATTTTTTTTCCCAGTGTTGGGCCTCGTCCCACCCTACTGTGCTGTGATTGGTTAGTATTCGTTGCCTCTGCCTCGACTGTTCGGCTAATTTTGCACACGGGAGAAGTCTTTGCCTTCAGGGCTTTCTGCCAGAAAGGGTTTATTTTATCCCAAACTATTGTCTTTTCCTAAACCTAACCAAGAAGAGTTGTGACCTAAACCTGAGGAGGTTTCTGACAGAGGCAAACTTCTCCCATGTGCACTCAATTTCTGTAACCAGTGTAGCATTAAAGTGGAATTAGCAAGCTAGCTAGCTAACTAATTTAACAACATAATGCTTCATCCACACACACAGTCAAAGGTCACAGGTCACAGCGTAGGAAAGCACATCGCCAGTTGAGTGACAACTTTGTTTGGCAACTGAAGGAAGGAACTCTGCATTTCGACCGCAGGGACCACGGTCTAAATTAAGTTCCTGGTTGAGGGATAGTACTTTCTGAAAGTACCAGAACTATTGGGGAGGAGTATGCGGGGATGATCATTGCTGATTGGTCAAATACACACACAGCCGAACAGTCGAGGCAGAGGCAACGAATACTAACCAATCACAGCACAGTAATTTTACTGGTCAAATACACACACAGCGCCACTGTTTCAACGGCTTCAAATCGTTTACTGCTTCATTCATAAACAAGGAAGAACTCTCATATTGATTTAGGGCCATTTTAGGACGAGGGGAGAGCATTTTTCTTTGTTCGATAACATTTAAAGTAACGTTAGGCTCTGCTGTCGGTTTCCTGACTCATTTTAAAAAAGACAGAAAGAAAAAGAGAGAGAGAGAGAGAAATCGCACGAGTGAGCTGAGAGGGTGAACAAAGAGAGAGAGAGAGAGACGTAGCGCAGCGGTGCCGTGAATGAGAGAGAAAGACGTTATTTTCTGTTTGTTTCATGGCGGTTACGTTCTATAGCACAAATAAATAAATAACTATCAACCACTCAACAGATGATTTACTGTGGAGACAGACACTCTTTGTCTCATTTCATTCATTACATCCAATGTGCATCAGTAAATACTATGCATCAGTAAATACTATGCAGTGGTAAATATCGTCGCAGTGAGACAAAACCTAACGTTTGTGTGTTTTTTAGATAAAACAGGTGGAAACACTGAACTGTAGACTGCAGTGTGTTTACCGCTGCGACCACCAGCAGCTCTCGTCATGTTGCTTTTTTCTACGTCAGCGGACTAATTTGTCTGATCTTTGCAGGTCTTTAGAGCGCAGTGGAAACGCAGACAACAGTGGCCTTTTAGTTTGTTAAAAGTAGTTCTAGGTATTAAAAAGTCCCAGGAACTTTTGGTGGAAACCCGGCTAATGTAATTAAGCTAATTTTGTCGCTGACGCTCATTCACGTTGCATCCAGTTGCCTCTACATACGAGGCAGCAGCGACATTTCCCAACAAACAATAACATCAGAATGCTGCAGTATTCTCAGGTGAGTTAAAGTGTGTACAAGTAAAACAGGTATTTCCATGCAGAGAGAGTGTCCCCATTAGGTCATCACTCTGGGTCAGTCTGGGTGTCTACCTGCAAAACTTCAGGGTGCATAAAAGTCGATATTGTCTCTTTAAGGGCGGCTGTAGCTCAGAGGGTAGAGCGGGCACTTTTAACCACAAGGTTGGTGGTTTGATCCCTGGCTCCTACAGACTGCACGTCCAAGTGTCCTTGAGAGAGACACTAAACCCTGAGATGCTCCCCGGGCGCTTACAGCAGCCCACTGCTCCTAAAATACTTAGGATGGGTTAAATGCAGAGGTCACATTTCATGTATGTACCTGTATGTATGTGACAAATAAAGGTTTCTTCTTCTTCTATTCTTTCTTCTCAGAATGTTTTATTTCAATAGAGGGAAATGATCCAGATATTCACAAGAAAAAAGATGAATGAAAATGTGTTAAAGTAGACAGTGTTTCAGAAATGTGTCCTCCAAATGAGACATTTTCTGATGTAATGCCAGTGAATATGATGTGATGCTACTTGTTAAGGTTTGGTTAGGTTAGGGTTCAGAAAAGATTAAGTCTGCATGGAGAGATACCACAAGAGGGTGTTACTATTCAGCATTTAGCGTTTTAATGGTCTGCACTTTAAGGCCATGGCTTTCTTTGTATGTTGCCCAGGAGCATAAGTCGCCGTGTATTCGGGCATTATGCGGGTTTGGCCATGTTGGGACCCACCATCAAGATGGTGGCAGAACTCAGTCACATGATCCTTGTCCCATGGACTCAGTAACCATTGGCTACTGTAGCATGATGACTCATTCACACCTACTTGTGAAATTCATCCAGGATAAAAGCAAAGGTATCCCCTTCGTTCCTTCTCTTTCCCTTGGCTTCCCCTGCAGCAGAACCAGCTGCCCTGCAGGAGGTCAGCTCTCTTTCCCTTTTGGCCCAGCTGCAGAAGCAGCTCTGCTCTGATCCGACTGTTAGCAAACATACATAGAAACACAAGGAACTTCCTTCTAAGGGCAGATGTCGCGAGGGCCTGCCTTTTGACCAGCTAACTTCAGGCAACAAGAGCAGGGAAGTTAGCACCAAGCTACCAAGCTGCAGAAACAGGACTGGACAAGTTTCCCTCCAAACGGGACAGGTGGATCTCACACAACAAGGACAACATCTTTGACTTGGAACCACAACTTTCTCCAACTCCTCCAACTTGGAATTGCAACCTTTTCTTCCATGTGTTAACTTTTCCTGCTTCAATCTCCCGACCGTAGTCAGAAGATACAGGGGAGACCGTAGTTTGGTCTCCAGGGCCGGAGTCGGTACCGTACTCGCTCCGGAGTTAACCCCCGTCACTTAAGTTAACTCAACAGCAGGGAAACAAGACGCTGGAAACCTCCGTTAGTCTTGAGGAGCTGCAGTATTTATTTCTTGCACAAACTGCAACTTCCATCGAACATCCACTTTATATTTGCAAAGCTAAAACCAACTCTCTTCGGGTCCTACTGCTTGCTTACTTTCACTCATACAACGCGTTCGTTCTCACTCGCTCCACCTCCCACATGCACGCGCACACACGCTACACACTGACTCTGCTATTCTCCAAATGACCTACGCCACTCTCACAACACATGGATTGGTAACGTACTGGGCTTACCTTAGCATTAGCAATTGCGCACGGCTGAGCAAGACTGTTCAACTTAACTTCTGTGAATGTGCCTGTTTTGATTTGGTTTAATATTATTCCTTGAGTTTTACTGTTGTGATATTATTTGTAGTCAGGATATTTGGATAGCTGGCTTTGCCACATCTGATGTGTTAAGTTTGTTTCACACAGACAAAGGGTCTTGTATGCAAACTAACTAAACTAACCACCATGTGGTGAAATCCTGGCGGCCATCTTTGATCCAGCCATTTTTGCTCCCCATATTGGGTCCATCCCAAAGCGCTTAATTGCATCTTCGTTTCCCTCACTTGCGTCTCATCCTTGCGTCTTAGTCCCGCCCACCAGGGAAGCATGGGAGAGACGCAAGGAAACCATGCGGGGAGAGAGGAAACGAGGAAATGCGTTTTAAGGGAATTGAGACGTCGTTTCCTCTGAAGCGTCACGTGAAGCGACGTCCGTTTCTGATGACAGCAGTAGCTGATCACAGCTGGATCAGCTGTCAGACGGCTTTAATAGCTATAGAGACTTTAGATGGAGTTCGTGTTTGAACTGTACTAATAATACTAATAAAGACACACAGTTGTTCTACTGGCACAATATCTTTATATTATTTATTCATTATTAGCATCTGTAGTTATCGATATTCTGATTGTGAATTCATTATTTAATAACCCATAATATGACTATGGTGTCTTTTGAACACTGGACATTATTTATCAGGCTGAATGTTTCAGGGAAAATGTAAATGATGTAACTCATATCAAACCCGACGTTCAGGAATTATCAGCCTCACATGTGACTGAATGGAAAAGAAGATAAATAATGTAACAGGTGTTTGTTGCTGACAGACAGACTCTCCTTCTCTCTCTGACTTTAATAGTATCATTAATATAAGTTAACGGGGGAAATAACAGATCATGAAAAGAAAAATCTTTCTAATAAATGCAGAAAGATGTTTTAGGTCCCGTTTGTCAGGTATGTAAACCCCTCTCCGTGACAGGCGGCTTCACTCGCGGTGTGTGAATGAGAGATACTGCAGGACCTTCTGCTGCTGTTCAGAGCTACAATTAACACAGATATTAACTAGATGGTGAATCAGAAGACAACTAAACTATAAAACGTTTAATCTGTGATCTGTCTTCACTCTGATATAAAACTTCAGCGATGTTGAGAGGTAAAGTTATCAGATCAGTCCTGATCGGCGCAGCGTCCAATCAGTAACTGATATCCAATAAGGGGGCGTGTCGGTCGGTAAAAGACTTCCGTCGAGGCTGCTCTCGTGTTTCCTCGATTATCGCTCCTCAGAGATCCCTCCTCGATCCTCGATCCTCGCTCCTCGATGCACAAATAAGAGCTTTGGGACGGTCTTCAAGATGGCGCACCAGAACAACTTCCGGTTCACCCGAGGATCGAGGAGCGAGGAAACGACAAATAAGCGCTTTGGGATGGACCCATTGTCTGTAGGCCATGCAGACATCTTGAGACAAGTAGCCATCTTGTCTTTGTCTCTCTCTCTCTCTCTCTCTCTCTCTCTCTCTCTCTCTCACACACACACACACACATGCTCACAAACTGTGTTTGGTTTGTTTAGTTATTTAGTCAGATTAATATTGTGTTTTAAACCTTTATTTTCTTGTAAATAAATGTTGGTGGATTATACATGCTGGTCTGTTTAATATTGTACAAGAGTGAATAATGCCAACCGCTGCTGTGTCAAGAACTCCAAAATCTTTCAACCTTTACTATCTATTGATATAGAAATTTTTGGTTATAGTTATTAATTTAATTATTAATCAAGGTTCCAAATTGATAGTTTAGTATATTTAACAAGACTTATCTATGAGACTACATTAATTTGCTATCATTTCCTCTTTGTTTCAAAGAGTGGTGCCCCGAGGATGATTTAATATACATTAAATCATATTATTCAATATAATTAATAATTATTTTGATAATTATTATATGCTTTTGATAGCCATTTTAATGTATTTTGAGCTTATGTACCAATATAATTTGGTGCCCTGTTATTATTAATATATATTGATAATTTAGTAATATTAATTTAATTCATATTGATAATTATCTTCAATATTGTCTAATAACTAGACTAGTCCTATCTGCGTCCCCTATATTATGGTGCCCCGTGTGAGGCATAGTATTGTTGGCAAATTGTTCATAATTGTGCAATATTAATTTCAGCATAATTTTTGGTTAAACAGAAAATTGTGATTCCACTTCTAAACAAACCAAAAGTGTTTACATTCTACACCACTAGTCCTCCACAGGAGTAGACGTCCAGCTGTACTTATAAACAAGTTCATTGTGGTGGGAATAGTAATTTGAGAGATTGTGATTATTAACACTTAAACCTTTATAGTGTTATTTTAAGAACTTGCTTTTGCTGCTAATTCAAGTTAACCTACTCTGTAGAACTTGAAAGAATTTTTGTTCAGCATTTGAATACCACGTATTCAAAGCAATCTGGTCAAGTTGTTATTTTTGCTGTTAATCTAAATGTTCCTTTAATGACACAGCGTGCCACCGGCCCTGTGTAACATAGAGAGCTTGTATCTGGCTGTTACTGCCACGCATTCCAGCCTGAGTGAGTTAAATTGAGCCTGATGGAGCCACAGTGTGCTACCAGCCCTGTGATATAAGTTTGCACCTAGCTGTTACTTTCACGTCTTCCAGCTTGAGTCACCTTTAAGAGACATCATCACAACTGTTACTGCCCTGCATCTCAGTTAGTTTATGTTGTAAGTGTGTAAGCAAACTTATTTTGTAAACCTGTGTTTACTTTACTGGCCCCTTTTGTTTTATGCCCACTAGAGACACTAGTCGGTGCTGTAGCTACCCCTCCTCTACAGGAAGCTACCCCCATAGTGTAGGCCAGTACATTGTTTGTTAGGCTAGTGTACCTACTGCTACACTACAAGGTGTCTGCCAAAGCAACACCATAGCCACAACATTGTTTTTTCTTTTGTAGTAGACATCCTGTTTAGTTTTACCCTCCATTCCAGGCATAACAACGGAGAACCCCTGTGTAGAGCTTTTTATTTCCTCCCTAGCACAGAGCCTAAAGAATTCTCTTCTACTGCTGACGTGACCTCAGCGATGTTTGCAGCCCTCCAAATTAAACATTCACAAAGTGAGAATCCTAGGGATTACTACAGACGGTTAAGGCATGCATACTTCCAAGGTAAGAATGCACCAGGCTTAGAAGAAAACGCCATCTTCAAGTCCTTGTTTTTGCAGAACCTGCACCCATGTGTACGCACTCACGTCATACTCAGGACGCGTCAGGGTAACCCCTCACTGCTTGAGATAAGGGAGATGACCCAGATAGCTTGGGAAACTCTGGTCATTTCCAAAAGGGGGGGTAAACCAACTGAGCCCACCAGCTCAAACACTGACGTGTCAAGCATATCTGCCACCTCAAAAGACCACCTTCACAACAGGTCGAAGGGGGGTCACAAAAGGCTGTATAAGGACACTGAGCATAACCGCCATGTCCACCAACTGCATCGAGATAGGCATTCACACAACAGAAGTGTTAGAAAGCCATACTCAGAAATTCTTTCCCAGAATTAGCGTGACCGGTCTGACGATGACCACAGCATCTCTGACCACATTTCAAACTCTGACCACGGTTCAGAACATGGACATAACCTAGCAGACAGTGATAGCTACTCTGAGTGCCTCTCTGCCTCTGGCTACCTGGAGCATTACAGCCCTGAACCACGAGTCAAGCACAAGAGCTCCAGAGTTATCTTCCCACGGTACTAGCTAACACATAGCTAACAGTGAGACAGATGCTAGTTGACGGTGCCTTAATTTTCCTTTCTTCTTTTGCATTTACTAGGGCAAACATGAGTTGTTAGCAACAGGACTCAGACACCACTTTCCAACTCTACAAGTACACTTGGACCAACTCCTTGGTAGTATCTTGTTTAGAGCTCACTAGTGCAAAAAACTAGCTAAGGACACCACATTATGACCGTACAGAACCATACACCTGTCGTCATTGTTTAAGGTGAAACACTCTCCGCGTCTCACTTAACAACTCTACATCTCTAACATTCCTGTTCTTCACTAACCATATAAATAACAGAGAAACACTAAGTATGTATTCTATAAAATACTATTGTTGTTGTTTATCTGGTTTTATTTGTAACTTAGGGACTGTTCTTGCTTAGCCAAGATAGATAGTTTAACCAAGTTGGTTAATGAACTGCCCGGACATAATAAAATTTGAATGAACTGTTGAATGGACTTTTTCCAATCATGGACTTAATTGCTTTCGAGGAGTCCCCAGGAATGGAACTGAACAACCCCCAGGTTGTTTCTAAGGACCTGTGAACTGTTCAACCTTCTAGCTTGCTCTTAAGGATGATGGACATCTTAAGACCAAAAAGGGGGTATGTTGGGATCCACCATTCAATATGGTGGCAAAAACATGAACTACGCTTCCCAGGATCCTTGAGTCACCCATTGAGTCATCTACCCACTGAGTAGCTCCACCCATGGACTCAGTAACCACTCTATTGGCTACTTTAGCATGATGACTCATTCACAAGTACTTGTGAAATTCATGTGGGATAAAACCAAAGTACCCTCTTTATTTTTCTTCTCTTCTCTGCTCCTTCTTCAACCCCTGCTGACCTGCAGGAGGTTAGCCTGGCTCTTCTCACCCAGCTCTCCCTACAGACCAGAGACTGCATAAATAAGCAGCTCTGCTCTGATCTATGACTGTTATCAAACAGACATAGAAATACAGGGAACTTCTAAGGCAGAAGACGCGAGTGCCTGCCTTTTTACCAGCTAACTTCAAGCAACAAACACAAGGAAGTTAGCACAAGATACCAAGCTGCAGAAACAGGACTGGACCAGTTTCCCTCCAAACTGCACAACTGGATTGAATAACTGGTCTTTCACCCTGGAACCACTGCTTTCTCCAGTCTGCTTTCTCCAACTTTGAATTGCAACATTTTCTTCCATGGATTGGTAACTTACTGGGCTTATCTTAGCATTAGCAATTGCACACGGCTGAGCAAGACTGTTCAACTGTTCAAACTCAAGATAAGATGGCGCCAGTGTGTGTGGCCGGCCGTCTGCTGCTGTCAGTTGTGTTTCTGTTTCTGTGGTTTCTGTTGCTGGTCACAAATAATGCCGACTCTCTGCTGGTCTATGATCGCCAAGCGCTCCTTACTATCCGACCTACCAGTGAAAGAGTTTTAAACTTCGACTTCAGGGGACATGAAACTCCTCTTCCCCCGTTCCTATCGGGGAGTCCTGCTGACCTCCTCCGCGCTCCGCTTCTGCGCTTCCGGAGGAGACACTGAGGCAAGCGCGGAGGGCTGCTGGTGAAAATTAAGTCTTTTGTGGCAGTGTCCCCTGGGAGTATTCCCCAAGCCTTTTCAGTGGATTACGGATCGGATCCACGCCATTTTGCTTCCTGGCGTTCTCTGGATCATGTACACACCTGTCTGGTACCTGTTGCCGGCGCAGATGAGGGGACCCGGATCCCCCGCCTTCGCTCCCCTCGCCTACGCAGAGGTGGGGTGAATCCCCACAACCTTTTTTTGGGGGATTTTCAAGCCTTTATTTAGAGGACAGTGGATAGGGGGAGAGAGAGAGGGGGCGACATGCGGAAATGGCCACAGGCCGGATTCGAACCCGGGCCTACCACGGTCAGGACTCAGCCTTATGGGCGCCCGCACTACCAACTGAGCTAGCGGGACGCCCGAGTTGCAACTATTTTTAAGAAACATTTTAACTGTCGGCAGCTATCTCCAGACTCTTACTCCAGCTTTGAACTGAACATGTTTTTGGTGGATCAATCTCACCCAGTATTGTGTGCTGTGATTTACCGACCACCTAAATATAATAAGGACTTTATCAATGACTTCTCTGATTTCTTAGCCGGTCTCATGCCAAAATATGACAGGGTTTTAATCGTTGGAGATTTTAAAATACATGTCTGCTGTCCCACCAAACCACTGGCTAAAGACTTTCTTGATCTTATTGACTCTTTTAATCTTGAACAGTCTGTGACAAGCCCAACACAGGAGCATGGACACACACTGGATCTTGTTTTATCATTTGGTTTACCTGTTCTCAACATGGAGGTGTGTGACGCAGTGTTCTCTGATCACATGCCCATTTTATTTGATATCTCCCTCCCCTAAACACCTAAACCGTGTGCTCCTGCTCGTAAGTGTCGTATTATTAACCCTTCTACTGCTGTAGAGTTTTCTGCTGGTTTTAATGATGCCTCTGAGACTCACTTTGAGTCTCCTCTTAAAACTGATGAGTTGACCTCACTATTTTACTCCACCTGCAAAAGCATCTTGGAGGCTGTTGCTGCTTTTAAAATGATGAGGTCAAAACCTAAATGTGAACCCTGGCTAAATGACACCACTTGTGCTGCCAGACAACAATGCATAAGGGGCTGAACGCAGGTGGGAAAAGGATAAATTCCAGGTATCTTATGACATTTTAAGGGAAAGCTGGTGCTTGAGCAGATATCAGAAAACTATTAAAATTCAGCGAATTCAGTATTTCTCTGGTATTATTTTAAATAATTGTCACAAACCTTGTGTTCTTTTTAGCACCATCAATACTGTTTTTAATACTCCCCAACCTAATTGTTTTGATGCCTCCTCAGAAACCTGACATATTTCTCAAGTTTTTTTTTTGGACAAGATTGAGACCATTAGGACACACATCTCTCTTCCTTTGCATGACCCGTCTATCACCTTCACCTGCTCTGCTGTTTTTAACCAGTTTGAGCTTGTGTCACTTACTTCCCTAAAGCAAATAATCGATCATCTAAAACCTTCAACCTGTCCTACAGATATTGTCCCACCTCGCCTTTTTAAAGAGATTTTCTGATGCCATTGGACCAACCATCCAGGCAATAATTAACAGTAGTCTGTCCTCTGGTGTAGTTCCAGCTCATTTTAAACATGCTGTTGTGCAGCCACTTTTAAAAAAACCCCAACTTGGACACCCCAGTCTTCTCCAATTTTAGACCCATCTCCAAACTCCCCTTCCTTTCTAAAGTCTTTGAGAAAGCTGTTTTTATTCAACCTCAAACTTTTTTTAGACTCAAATGGCATTCTTGAGGTGTTCCAATCTGGTTTTAAAGCACTTCACAGCACTGAAACTGTACTTTTAAAAGTTTTTAATGATCTTTTTTTAACTGCTGATTCTGGCGATTCAGCCATTCTTATGCTTTTAGATCTCACAGCTGCTTTCGACACAGTGGACCACAGCATTTTAATTTCTCGTCTGGAGCACTGACCGTAGTTTTTCTGTATGCCTTGGGGATTTTACATCCTCCTCAGCCCCTCTCTCATGTGGAGTCCCCAAAGGCTCTATACTTGGTGCGATTTGGTTCTCCTTATACATGCTTCCTCTGGGGTCCATTATTTGAAAGTATGGAATCTCCTTCCACTTCTATGCGGATGATACACAGTTGTACCTGCCCTTGAAAAAAACTAATAATTCAAACTCTTTGGGCACATTGCTAGCCTGTCTCAAAGACATCAAAGACTGGATGGCTTTAATTGTCTCAGTCTCAATGAGAATAAAACTGAAGTGATTATTTTTGGACACAATGGAGGCAGAAATGGCCCCAACATAGACCTTCCCCCCCTTGAACCCTTTGTCCTTCCATCTGTAAAGAACCTATGGGGCCATAATTTACAAGGATTTTAAAATGGACAAACAAATAAACTCGGTTGTGAAATCAAGTTTTTTCCAACTGCGGGTTTTATCCAGGGTTAAGTCCTTTTTTTATCTTTTAATGATTTTGAAAAGGTAATGCATGCTTTTATCACCACACACCTTGATAATTGTAATTCACTTTATGATAGTCTGAGCCAAGCCTCTCTGTCTCGCCTGCAGCTTGTTCAGAACGCGGCATTTCGTCTTTTAACTGGTACACGTAAACGTGAGCACATCTCCCCGATTCTGGCTTCTCTTCACTGGCTCCCTGTGCGTTTTAGGATTGATTTTAAGATTTTATTATTGACGTATAACTCATTATATGGGAGTTGGGACCTCACCATTCAAGATGGTGGCAAAGACAATGAACTACACGTCCCAGGATCCTTGAGTAGCTCCACCCATGGACTCAGTGACCATTCTATTGGCTGCTGTAGCCATGATGACTCATTCACAAGTACTTGTGAATTTCAGGAGGGATAAAACGATAGTTACGGATGTAACTACGGTTCTATGAATTCTGGATGACCACCAGAGGACGGTGCTTTAGCACTGGATATCTCCATCTCGCATATGCGCAGGTCGAGTAATTATACCAACAAAGTCACCTGTGACCATGTGATGACGTATGGCGCATGC
This sequence comes from Sebastolobus alascanus, assembly GCA_916701645.2. Lineage (NCBI taxonomy): Eukaryota > Metazoa > Chordata > Actinopteri > Perciformes > Sebastidae > Sebastolobus > Sebastolobus alascanus. The sequence continues at coordinate 3,788 of CAKAOJ020001000.1, read as the reverse complement.
CCCAGGATAAAACCCCTACGTCATCACGCAATCTGTTCCTTCAGAATCTTCTCGCCCAGATTCCGAGTGACAGACAACTCTGGCGGTCATCCAGAATTCATAGAACCGTAGTTACATCCGTAACTATCGTTCTATTTCATTCTTCCTGACCGCCAGAGGACGGTGCTTTAGCACTGGATGACTTATACCAGCAAGGTCACAAGGAATGCTTACCGCACTAAGGAATGGAAGCCGTTGATAGGACGGCTGTTGCCACAGCGTGCGGAGCAGCCACATTAACCCGGTAATAGCGACTAAAGGTACAAGAAGACTCCCAGGTCGCCGCAGTACAGATGTCTTGCAGAGAGACTCCTTTCAAGGCTGCCCAAGACGTTGACACACTCCGAGTAGAGTGGCACTTCACATGACTAGGTAGAGGCAAGCCCTCTGACCTATAAGAATGTAGAATCACATCTACTATCCAATTAGATAGTCTCTGTTTTGATAGGGGTTCGCCCTTCTTACAACCACCATAGCAAACAAAAAGTTTGTCAGTTTTACGTATGTTGGCAGTGGCCTCCACATACGCCTTGAGTGCCCGAACTGGGCACAGTAGCACTGATGGTTCCTCTGGTCCCTCAGATGAACCTGGTGGACTGAATGTCGCCAATTCGATGGCTTGGTTTACATGCGAGGGAGGCACCCTGTTTGGCATGAAGGATGGATTTGGTAGGAGAGTAACCCCTGAACCATCTGGGTACCAACGCAGGCACATCTCGCTCACTGATAGGGCGTGGAGTTCACCCACTCGCTTCGCTGATGTGATAGCAAGCAGAAATGCCGTCTTGGCAGACAACCACCTCAGTTCTGACTGTTCTAAAGGTTCAAACGGGGGCCGACACAGAACCTTTAACACTAATTTCAAGTCCCATGATTGCACTAAAGTGACTCTTGATGGTCTAAACCTCTGTGCGCCCTTCAAGAACTGACTAACCAGATAGTGCGACCCCATTGTCTGGTTGTCCACCCTCAAGTGCCCCACTGAAATGGCAGCTGCATATACTTTCAGAGTCGATGCACATCTGCCACCATCCAACAATGACTGCAGGAAACGCAGAATGATGGCCACTGAGCAACACTCTGGTACCTCACCATTTGTCTTGCACCACTGGGAAAAAAGCTTCCATCGATTAGCATGGAGGGACCTAGTGGAGGGAGCCCTCGCACTCAACACAGTCTGGATCCCTGACTGGTCACAGGAAACCAGGAGTGGGTCCTGGCTTCCAATGGCCAGACACACAGCTGAAGGCGATCTGGATTCGGATGCCATATGCGTCCTTCCAGCTGAGAGAGAAGGTCTGGTCTCCTTGGGAGATGCCATGGCTCCCCATTGAGCAGTTTCAGGAGCACTGGAAACCACGGCCTGCCTGGCCAGTTGGGGGCTACCAGCAGTAGTTTGTGGCCTCCCAGTTGAACTCTGTCCAGCGTCACACGAATGAGTGGAATCGGTGGAAAGGCATACAGAAGGCAGGCTGGCCAAGTGTGAGCGAGGGCATCCTGCCCTAGAGGGCTGGTCCTCTCCCATAGGGAGTACCAGAGGGAACAATGTGTTGACGCTTCTGAGGCGAAAACGTCCACTTGAGCTCTGCCATATCGGCTGTGGAGTGGCATAAAGCTACAGCTCATACATGGGTCGTCAGAGACGCCTGCCCTGAGGTGTTCAATCCCCAGACAGGCAGGGCACTGATCATGGCCATCCTCCATGTGGAGTGGGGCCATACAGGAGTTGCAAACATTCAAGCCCAACATGTCATTTACAAATTAATTACACAGTCAATAATATGCTGTCAGTATTAACAGCTACTATCGAACAGTACACAATAGTCTTACCAGCCGGCAACCGCGAAAACACAGTGCCGCGGTCCAACACACAAGCTAGGCTACTACCGTGGCGGAGCGTGCCTCTGAAACACTGTAAACAACAGCTGTCATACGGCAGCAGCGCATTTATGCACTGTCTGCTTAACTTAACAAGGCTTTAAATAAAAGCTATCATACGGCCGTAGCGCATTCATGCACTGTCTGCAGAACTTAACAATGACCGATCAACTTAACGCTATAAACAAAAGCTATCATAAAGCAGCAGCGCACACATGCACTGTCTGCTTAACTTAACAAAGCTATAAACAAAAGCTATCATGCAGTAGCTTAGCTATCATGCAGTAGCGTAACTTTAATCCAATTCAAACAATATACTCACTGTTGAAGTCGCATTCCTCCGAGAACAGAGAGCTAACAACACAGGAAAAAGGACCAGGCGGGCCGGCGAGCCGCCGGCTACTCACCCGACTAGCAGTAACGTTCAGCACGAACCGTAATGCTCAAAACACTGCTGTCCGCCCTCAGAACCGATAATTAATTATTGAAATATCAGCTTGTCGCAGTTTCTGGTGGACGTAAACACGAAGCACCAACCCTCAGGTTACGAAACTACCAGCGACGAGCCAGATTGACCTGCTTCCAATATACTCGCTAGCGAGAAGACAGAAGGAACAGATTGCGTGATGACGTAGGGGTTTTATACTGGGGCATGCGCCATACGTCATCACATGGTCACAGGTGACTTTGTTGGTATAATTACTCGACCTGCGCATATGTGAGATGGAGATATCCAGTGCTAAAGCACCGTCCTCTGGCGGTCAGGAAGAATGAAATAGAACCTCTTTGTTCCAGCTCTCTTTTTTTTTCTTGGCCTTTACACCCCTGCTGACATGCAGAAGGGTCAGCTCCTGGTTTTTCTCACCTAAGCGCTCCTTACAGACCAGAGAAGCTGCAGAACCAGCTCTGCTCTGGATGTCTTGTTAGCAAACAGATATGAACACAAGGAACTTCTAAGGCAGAAGACGTGAGTGCCTGCCTTTTGACCAGCTAACTTCAAGCAACAAGGGAGTTAGTACCAAGCTACCAAGCTGCAGAAACAGGACTGGACCAGTTTCCCTCCAAACTGCACAACTGGATCTTACACAACAAGGACAACATCTTTGACCCTGGAACCACAGCTTTCTCCAGTCTGCTTTCTCCAACTCCTCCAACTTGGAATTGCAACCTTTACTTCCATGGTTTGGTAACGTACTGGGCTTACTTTAGCATTAGCAATTGCACACGGCTGAGCAAGACTGTTCAACTTAACTTCTGTGAATGTACATGTATTGATATGTTTAATGTTATTCATTGAGTTTTACTGTTGTGATATTATTTGTATTCAGGATATTTGGGTAGCTGGCTTTGCCACATCTGATGTGTTTAGTTTATGCTCCACACAGACATAGGGTATTGCTTGCAAACTAACCATCTTTTCTAACCCACTGCATTATCCGACACACTTTAAGATCACTTACATAAACTGTGAATTGGTTTAAACTCAAACATACACATTCAGAGAACCTCAACCCCCACATCAACACCCTCTTTGTTCTCCCTGAGCCCATGTGCTCCGAAGGACAAAGAGGCCATGTGGTGATAACTGGCGGCCATCTTTGATCCAGCCATCTTTGTAGTTTTACAGTGCTCGCCATATTGTTTGTAGGCCATGCAGACATCAAAGACAAGTAGCCATCTTGTCTTTGTCTCTCTCTCTCCCTCTCTCTCTCTCTCACACACACAGACACACACACACACACACACACACACGCTCACACAGTAGTTATTTAGTTAGATTAATATTGTGTTTTAACCTTTATTATCTTGTAAATACATGTTTGTGGATTATACATGTTGTGTTTTTGTTTACAATATTATAATCAATTGTA
>CAKAOJ020000999.1:0-19916 GCA_916701645.2 Sebastolobus alascanus | reverse complement strand
AACCGAAAAAAAAAGAAAAGGGTCCGGGCCCTTTTTTTTACAAAAATTTTTTTACATATTATAATTCCAAAAGGTCATATTGTGTTTTGGCTGGACCGCAGAGGGCCACCCTACAGACTCAAAAGTCTGTCACTGAGTGAGTGAGTGAGTGACTGAGTGAGTGAGTGATAGAGTTACAGGATTGGTCGGCTGGAGTTGCTGGAGCTTCCTCATTGGTCGTTGCTCTTTCAAAATGAAAAGGCGGAGAACAGTTCTGTTTTTAAGGTTTACGTGTCAGCGGTTCAATGTAACATTACATAGCGCTGTTGTTGTGCATGTGTTATTGTTTATGCTCGTTTAAGTTACGTTATGTTCGCAAATTTTCGCCTCGCTTTCCTCCATTTCCGCCATGAACTGACTATCTAGCAGCCACACGTCACTACTGTGGTATGAACCCAAAATAAACAGACTGTGCTGTGATTTAATTGCAATAAACGGGTCAAAATAATGCCGAAATAACAACATAAATATATCGATTTGTAAAAAGACCGAATTCCTTCTTTGTCAAGTCTGTCCGCAACACAACAAGCAAACAACTTTTAAAATGCTTGTTTTCTGAACGGAGTTCGGATCGATCAACGCCAGGCTATGCTAACACCAGCTGCTCCATCAACACTCAACATACCGTCATCTAGGCATAAATACGGCAGCGACGTTGTTGTAAACGGATCAAAGTGTGCCGAAATAACTACATAATGATGCGGATTAGTAAAAAGTCTGAATTCATGCTTTGTCGGGTCTGTTACCATGACGACAGGCAAACAACTTTTAAAATGCTTGTTTTCTGAATGGAGTTCGGATCGATCAGTGGCAGGCTACGTTAACATTGCAGCTGCTCCATTAACACTCCATCTAGGAATAAATACAGCAACAACAACCGTCAGTGATGACAGCTGGAATATCTCAACGCTGATAAACTTTTGCAACGTTTGTATATATTGTGACACATCACTTAAATGATGTATGCTTTTGATACACATGCTTTCATAAAAATCTGAAATAATTTAACCTTGCATATTGTATGGTCATGATAATAACCTTTTCACCTTGTATACAATGTATAATATACTGACTAGAAAATTGTTACCATTTACATTACTGAATGCCATTTGCTTCATTATAAGTTGGCTTTCAATCAAACATTAATATATAAGTGAAAAAAAACTGTTCACAAAATATTATAGATATGACCACTGACTATTTTGTGGTAAGATTTTAGATACAAATTCAAAGACTTGACCATACGGTCCAGCCATATACTCGGTTTTGACCGAGTCTTGTTTTAAATAATATCATTGTACTTGTATTTGTTCACTTATGGACTTTTAAATAATATCATTGTACTTGTATTTGTTCACTTATGGACTGCAAAACAATGTAGAGTTGTAATATGATTATTGTTTATTACTCCACTGAATGTGAAATTAAATTTAAAGTATTACATAGTCCCATTGGATAAACTGAAAAAAAGGCTGGGTTGTCAAGCTAAAAACAAGGCTGTTTTTCTTAAGCTTAATATACATTTTGTATTTCAACTTTTTTTGTCCTTCCTGCGTTTGATTTAGACCCGCGCAGCCTGCAGGCCTCCTCCCAGAAAACCGGTGAAAGGTGACTTCGACATCATCAAACCGGTTTGCAGTGGCGCCTTTGGTGAGTAAGACAGACGGCTTTCTTTGTGTTCAGACTGACTCTTTGGATAGTGCAGAGAGTCCAGTCAAAGCAGAAAAGAACTTGAAATGTGTTGTAGAATTATTTTGTCCCATCTGGACAGTATATTCAGTCATAGAAGCTAATCACATTTCCTTTTCCCTCTCGTCCAGGACTGTTAACCTTGTACGACACAAGGATACTAAACAGGCGTTCGCGATGAAGCATGTAAAAGGCAGTACGCGGCCCATAGGGATGCCCTTCTGTTGGAACGTGACATCCTCACGTTCCTCGACAGCTCTCTTGTTGTGAAGATGTTCTGCTCCTTTGAGACAGTGAGCCACATGTACATGACAATGGAGTATGTCGGAGGTAAGGAGTTTTTTTTGGATTGGTCATGCATGCATATACACTATATCCACTGTACACATCTGACACACACTAAGAAGACCTAAACATAGCATCTGACCTGTTATGTCTGTCTCTGACCTTGTAGGTGGCGATTTTGCAGCCTTGCTGGAAACAAAGGCTGTCTTCCTGTGGATGTAGCTCGCTTCTACACCGCAGAGCTCGTCTTGGCTTTGGAGTACATCCACAGCTACGGCGTCATCCACAGGGACATCAAACCCAGCAAGTGAGTTCTCAACCTGTCCGTTTGGAGAGGACATCTTGAACATTTTTTATTATTTTAGTAGAAATCCCTCTTTGAGGTACATTTGAATAGATAAAAACTGTGTGATTAATCGCAATTAAATATTTTAATCGATTGACAACCCTCATCTGTTAACATAATGTAAGAGTTATCTGTAGCCATTAATTGATAAAAGTATTCTGTGTAGCCCAGAAACCCCCAATGACTTGCCCACTTGCTATTGAAGTGGGATAGTCCTGGCATATAGTCTAACATGAGACATGTTCTGCTTCCCTCCATTGTAGTCTGTTGATCAGCGCAGACGGACACATGAAGTTGTGTGATTTCGGGCTGTCGAAGATCGGGTCATTTGACGTGGCAGGCTGCACGACTCTAGCAGAGCGTCGGCGAAATGCCAGAGAATTCACAGACTCAGACGTTAGTATCTTCTCCACTTATTTAAACTTGTGTAAATCCTGTGTTAAATGTATTTTTGTACTTCATTTTCCGTTTCCTCCCCTCTTTCATGTCCTCCTACAGTCATGTGGCACGCCTCACTTCATGGCCCCAGAAATATTCCTGAGGAGGGGCTATGGAAAGCCCTTAGACTGGTGGGCCACAGGAATTATTCTATATAATTTCCTGTTTGGAGAAACACCTTTCACTGGCGCGGATGTACGGGAGGTCGGTGACAGTGTGATCGCTGGTAGGAATCTTTAGCTCCATTTATTATCTTCTCATCACATGCAACCTTTCTACACATTTGTCATTCTAGCAGTTCTGAATGAATCTTTCTGTATTTTAAAAATGATTCAAAATGCACCCACTTTGTGATTTAAGTTTAAAATCTGGCACAAAGTAGCTTTCATTTCTTGTTTCTTGTAAATTTGGGATTTAAATCTTTATGCTAGGTTTATGATGTTTTCCTCTAAGAATTATGTCATTCAGTCCCTTTGGTGATGTCAATTAAATGTAAATTCCTTGATCAGATCAACTTATATGTTCTTCTTTTCCAGGTGAGATCTCCTGGCCAGATGTGGGACATCCCGTGCCAGAGTCTGCCAAGAACCTCATCAGTCTCCTCTTGCAGAAAGACGCTGTGAGGCGTCTTGGTACACGTAAGTGACAGCTTTACTAATGATAGACAGTATGAGAAACAGAGAAACTGCATTTTTATTAGAATACTAACTGGTGTCATGGTTAGAGGTGTGCTACATACTGTATAAAGGGAAAATGTAGTGACTAACTGTTTGATTGTGTCACTTTTTATCAAGGAGGAGCCATTGAGGTGAAAACACACCGGTTTTTCCAGAATGTGGACTGGAGGAGCCTCCCCAATGAGACGCCTCCCTATGTCCCTGATCTGGAAAATGAGGAGGACACCGGCGGCTTTCCAAGTAAGTGCCAACACAGACACATAGACAAAGCCTGCGTTCGAAAAGTCTTTTTTGCTCAGGAAGGTTCCTAACGGAGTGAAATGACGCGGAAGTACCTAAGTAGCAGTCATGATAAGAGCTAGTCGAAATCTCTAAATGCTAAGGAATGGTGCTTCAATGCTTCTTTTCTTATCTCCTTTAGCATTTAAAGCGACGCACCATTCTGCTGTTCATGAAAACAAACAATATGCTTATCTTGCATGTTATCTTCATTCAGTCATATACTAATTGGGATTCATGTTGATAAATGAGGACACTGACAACCATTTGGTTTCACTTTATTTTTAATTATTTATTTATTTCAAACATGTAAAACAAAGCAAGAATAACAAATAACATGAACAATAAACATATAGCAAACTGTCAATAAACAAATAATTAACATAAATAAATATGAAATGTCCGAAAAGGAGTAGGAAGAAGTACAGCCTACACATGGTCCTACCCCTTCTCCATAACTCCAACAATTAACTCAATATTTATCTCTCATATATTCGTTTTTTATTTCAATTCCAACCATGGTAATGAAGTGATAGTTTTCACCGGTTGTCCACGTTAGGTCAGATAATCCTTTATTATATGTTGATGTAAAGTGTTCCAGCAGCAGAAGAAGCTGCTGTATTTCTCTTTCACACACCGCGGGTGAAGCAACCTGTCACTGAAGGAGCTATTTAACAACGCACAAGGTGAACATGCGCCTTTTGTTCTTCTTCGGAACATTGTAGTTTCACCACGGCACCACCCGCGTCACTAACATCCGCCGCCGTCGCATCATAATTGCAGAGCCGGGTGAAATGCAGTCGGATTCTCTTAACACCACGGTTGTCTTTTCCTAAGTCCTCATGAATTCTCCTTCACATCTTTCCTTGACCTCATGACGTTTTCCATCGAGGTCAAGGAAACGTGGATAGGAAAAGACATTCTTTTTTGACTTTTCGACCGCAGCCAAAGACTGATGTCTGACATGAGGAGTAGACTTGATTTTTCAGTAATGTGTGGTGTAAATTTCAATTAGGATAAATATGTCAGCCTTTCCCATAACTTAACGCATGTTTGTTTTTGCAGTGTCTCCTTCAATGCTGTCCCTCTCATCCTCTGATTCTGATGATGACCAGACCGAATCACCTGCAGGGCAAACGGACTTCTGCACTGTTGCCTTCCGCTTCAACAAGGTAGGCTACAGTTTTTCTCCAGCTCTTCACCCCTCACTGCTGTTTGAGGTTGTCTAAATCGGTTTCTCACTATTGAATACACATTGAATGTAAATAACTGACAGCAGTTTTCTCTTAAAACTCCAGGTGTACGGCAGCCCAATGCCCCTGTCCCCCTGCACACTGATGAATCGGGTCCTGGAGTCAGAAATGCCAGGACACAGCGAGGCCACCCCTTCACCTCCCCCCCACCACGCTTCTCCAGTTCAAGTGAACCCAAGGTTTAGGGTGAATCGGGTCCTGGAGTCAGAAATGCCAGGACACAGCGAGGCCACCCCTTCACCTCCCCCCCGCCCTGCCTCTCCAGTCCAAGTGGACCCAGCGGTTGATGAAGGTTTTTTTGGCTGGGAGGACTTCAGCTACATGCGTTTCAGTGAAGTCCCTCTCCTACAAAGTGGACAGGGCGAAAGTCAATGTGACCTCACCCCTTCACCTCCCCCCCACCATGCTTCTCCAGTTCAAGTGGACCCAGCGTTTGATGAAGGTTTTTTTGGCTGGGAGGACTTCAGCAACATGACTTTCAGTGTAGCCTCTCTCCGACAAAGTGAAGTGAACCCAAGGTTTAGGGTGAATCGGGTCCTGGAGACAGAAATGCCAGGACACAGCGAGGCCACCCCTTCACCTCCCCCCCACCACACCTCTCCAGTCCAAATGGAACCAGTTGAAGAGTTGCCGAGCAATGACCTGATCAAGGCCACCTGGTCCCTGATTTCCATTGAGCTCGAGCTGGTTGAGCTGGCCAAAGACTGTGGCAACACGCTGCGGAACCGTCTGGTCTGCCCCAACTACTTTGTGGAGCTGGAGAGCAAACTGGTGAAGATTCTTCATAAGGTAGGCCTTTCTAATCTTTGAGGCATTTTTTTCCAGCCGATTCATTTGTTTATACATAGTTAAATGTTCAGATTACAAACAGGGAACTTTGGACAAGCATCGATCAGATTGGACAGAATATTTAACAAAATTGAACACACTTTTTAAACCTTATTAACAAGGCACTATGAAGACGACTTAGCCTACCTCAGTAGTATGTGATGTATAATAAGTGATCTTGTCTTTGTAATTTGCAACCTGTTTCTCCAAATAACAAAAATCCCCAAAACATTCTCACTGAAATAATGTTTTAAAGCGGACATATCATGAAAGACTCTCTTTTCAGTGCTTGCGGCTGCTTTTCTGATATACCTTTAGTTAGCTCAATATATTTTTAATATTTGCTCATTTATTTATTACATAACTTTTTTGTCCTTCCTGTGTTTGATTTAGACCCGCAAAGCCTGCAGTCCCACTGTCGAGGAACACTCCAGTGAGGACAATGACGAACACACTGTCGAGAGAGACTCCAGTGAGGAGGACAGGGAACCCACTGTCAATAAAGCATCCAGTGAGGACAACGCCGAGCCCACTGTTGAAGAATTCAACGAGGTAGGCTACAGTTTTTGTCCAGCTCTTCACCCCTCACTGCTGTTTGAGGTTGTCTAAATCTGTTTCTCACTATTGAATACACATTGAATGTAAATAACTGACAGCAGTTTTCTCTTAAAACTCCAGGTGTTCGGCAGCCCAATGCCCCTGTCCCCTTGCACACTGATGAATCGGGTCCTGGAGTCAGAAATGCCAGGACACAGCGAGGCCGAGGAGGAGAAGCATGAAATTGAGGCGTTTAAGGAGTTGGTGAAGGTGAACTTCGACCCCACCCTTTCACCCCCCCCCCACCAAGCTTCTCCAGTCCAAATGGACCCAGCATTTGATGAAGGCTTTGTGGTGGTTGACTTCAGCAACGTCTATTTCAGTGAAGAGAGCCTAGCCTCTCTCCGACAAAGGGTACTGGGTGAAAGTCAATGTGACCCCACCCCTTCACCTCCCCCCCAACACGCCTCTCCAGTCCAAATGAACCCAACATTTGATCAAGATTTTGTGGTGGTGGACTTCAGCAACATCTTTTTCAGTGAAGACAGCCAAGCCTCTCTCCGACAAAGTGGACAGGGTGAAAGTCAATGTGACCCCACCCCTTCACCTCCCCCCCACCACGCCTCTCCAGTCCAAATGAACCCAACATTTGATCAAGATTTTGTGGTGGTGGACTTCAGCAACATCTATTTCGGTGAAGACAGCCAAGCCTCTCTCCGACAAAGTGGACTGGGTGAAAGTCAATGTGACCCCACCCCTTCACCTCCCCCCCACCACGCCTCTCCAGTCCAAATGGACCCAGTGGAAGGGTGCCTGAGCAATGACCTGCTCGAGGCCACCCAGGCCCCTACGTCCATCCAGCGCCTGCCGGTCTAGCTGGCCAAAGACTGGCAACACGCTGCAGAAACGTCTGGTCAGCCCAAACTACTTTGTGGAGCTGGAGAGCAAACTGGTGAAGATTCTTCATGAGGTAGGCTATTCTCATCTTTGAGGCATTTTTTTTCCCAGCCGATTCACTTGTTTATACATTGTTAAAAGTTCAGATTACAAACAGGAAACTTTGGACAAGCATCGATCAGATTGGACAGAATATTTAACAAAATTGAACACTCTTTTTAAATCTTATTAACAAGACACTATGATGACGACTTATCCTACCTCAGTAGTATGTGATGTATAATAAGTGATCTTGTCTTTGTAATTTGCAACCTGTTTCTCCAAATAACAAAAATCCCCAAACCACTCTCACTGAAATTATGTTTTAAAGCGGACATATCATGAAAAACTCACTTTTCAGTGCTTGCGGCTGCTTTCCTGATATACCTTTAGTTAGCTCAATATACTTTTAATATTTTGTTTATTTATTTATTGCATAACGTTTTTGTCCTTCCTGTGTTTGATTTAGACCCGCAAAGCCTGCAGTCCCACTGTCGAGGAACACTCCAGTGAGGAGGACAACGACCCCACCATCGAGGAACACTCCAGTGATGAACACCATGAACCCAATGGTCGAGGCAGATGGCCACCCACCCAGAGCCCGGTTCTGCTCAAGGTTTCTACCCGTTAAAGGGGAGTTTTTTCCTTGCCACAGCGCATAATCATAACTGTGCAATGCTCATGGGGGATTTCTTGTTGGGTCAGGTGAGTATGGTCTAGACCTAGGGTATATAAAAAGGGTCTCACGGTAACTTCTATACAACTATATGTGATATATATGTATATGTATGTGTGATATATATATATATGTGATATATATACAGTATATATGTGATATATACTGTGTATATATATGTGTGATATATATACAGTATATATGTGATATATACTGTATATATATGTGTGATATATATACAGTATATATGTGATATATACTGTATATATATATATGTGTGATATATATACAGTATATATGTGATATATACTGTATATATATGTGTGATATATATAGTATATATGTGATATATACTATATATATATATGTGTGTGATATATACTGTATATATATGTGATATATATACAGTATATATGTGATATGTACTGTATATATATATATATATATAAATAAAAAATTTAAAATCACGGTGGATGTAATGAAGCTCTCTGACCATAATGTGTGTGTGTATGTATTTATATATATATATATATATATATATATATATATATATATATATATATATATATATATATATATATATATATATATGTATATATATATATATATATATATATATATATATATGTACTGTATATATGTGTTGGTTTGTGTATACAGGTTTATATAGATATATATATCTATATAAACTAATGTATAAATATATAAATAAAAAAATTTAAATCACAGTGGATGTAATGACGCTTTCTGAACATAACAGTAAGACTAACTAGTTAAGGGTGAGTGTATGTTGATGATGATCATGCGATAATTGTTGAATTCTTAAAGCAACCTAGAAATTTAACAGTCAAATTGAGTGTGCATAATAAACAGTTACAGAAGCTAAATGAAGCAATATAATAGAATAGTTTAAAGTGTGTGGGTGGGTGGGTGGGTGGGTGCGTGCGTCTGAATTTTTATCAAAAACCGCAGCAACATATGACCTCAGATGATTAGAAACGGAGAGTGTAGCTCGCTGTATTTAATTAGGTTTTCCACATGCATACAATTGCACTGTGAGTAGTGATTACTGGAACCAAACTGAAATGTGCATTTCATTGTCTTGGTGTCCTTAAATACATCAGTGAAAGTCTGTACACACACTTCCACATAAGGATGACTGCAAATGGAGGAAATTGCATTGATTAATTTCTCAAAGGATAATAAACAGAGATCCATGAATCTAATTACTTTATGGTTGAAATGATTTCAGTTCAGTTCCCTCAGATGGGGATGATGATAACTGTGTGGTGAGCGACTGCGGATGAATGAAGAATGAATGAGAGAAATATCAACTCCAAATAACAAATGCATTTTAATAACTCCCAAATTCATAAAAAGTGACCAAAAGCTAAATTCATTTACTAGAATATTTCCATTTTATGCTACTTTATACTACTTCTACTAATATTTATTTTAGGGCTGTAACTCGATTAAAATATTTAATCGCGATTAATCACACATTTTTTATCTGTTAAAAATGTATCTTAAAGGGAGATTTGTTAAGTATTTAATACTCTTGCTGCTTTATGCAAATGCCTGTATATATTTATTATTGGAAATCAATTACCAACACAAATCAATGACAAATATTGTCCAGAAACCCTCACAGGTACTGCATTTAGCATAAAATAATATGCTCAAATCATAACATGGCAAACTGCAGCCCAACAGGCAACAACAGCTGTCAGTGTGTCAGTGTGCTGACTTGACTATGACTTGCCCCCAAACTGCATGTGATTATCATAAAGTGGGCATGTTTGTAAATGGGGTGGGCACCCATAGAACCCATTTTCATTCACATATCTAGGGGTCAGAGGTCAAGGGACCCCTTTGAATATGGCTATACCAGTCCTCCGCTAAAATTTAGTGTAAGTTTGGAGCGTTTTTTAACCTCCTTCCTGACAATCTAGAATGACATGGTTGGTACCAAACCTAGCTTTAAAACTGAGCCCGCTACAACTCTCTAAAGATCGATTGTGTTAATGTGTTTAAAAGTCGCTTTAAAATACTTGCATATGAATACATGTACCTCCACTGCTACTGTGTCACCATACAGTGTAGTACAAGAGAGTTAATATATCACCATATGCATATTTTATGTATTCCATCCTCACATTGAGGAGGAAAAACAATCCTGATGACCTAAATAAATCACCTTTGTATAGACTTTGTAAAGGTTTGTTTCAGTAGGGTTCCTTCATCCGTTTTTTTGCAGAGCCTGCAAGCAAATATTATGATTATCATATATTTTCAAGTAGTCGTACTCGCACTAGTCATGAATTGATTTTATCTACATGTATATACCAAATTACATTTTGGATTTATTTAAGGGTGGCATATACTGATGTCCATGAGGAAGATGTAGCACCACGGTGATTATGTTGTATATTATATTGACTATAAATGATATGTTGCCTTTGAAAAAAACAGCTTTGTGTTTTCTACACATTTTGTTTTCATAAGTCAGCTAGTAATCAATGGTGGCAGAAGTTTTTTTTAATTATCATCTATTTATCAGCAGACATGGAAATAAAGCATATCAATTAACTTTGTATTCTTTTCCTGGAAATGTATTAAATTAATTACCAGCTATTGGAAAATAGCGGAATATAATTATTAAATTAAAGCTGCAAGCAGCGATGAACGGGCCCTCGCACCTTCCCGCACGTCGGGGGTACTGGCGGGACACCGGTCGACGCAGCCCTACATTTCAGTGACCATCGGACACTGCACGCACAAGTTAGACGTTATTTCCTGCGTAAATTGAGCGGCACAGGAAAAGACGCATTTCAATTTTTTCACCACTTCCTGTGTCCACTATGTGGCGCTAGAGAACACACGCTACACATGCATTATGTTGCTCATTATCAAGTGTAGACCACACATTGTAAATTTCATGTGAATCGGATTATGTTTGTCACATAACGCTGACTTCCTGTTGCCAGTAGGTGGCGCTATGAATAGGAGTCAATACTAACATGTAGATGTCCTCAGGCCTGAAGTCTTATGAAGTAGATCAAGTTTGGGGCAGATTTGACCAAGTACAGTCGAGTTACAACAGTTTGTTTATCAATGGCGAGTCATGCAAATTCTCCGCCACGCCACGTCAACGCCGTTTCAAAAAACCTCACGATTTGAACAACTTTTCATCACAAAGATCTTTAGATTGTACTGACCAAATCTGAAGTCGATCGGGTTAAGTCTGTAGGACTAGTTCGTTAAAGTACAAAGCCTGGAAATGGCCAAAAATATACGAAAAATTCACACAAAAATCAAGATGGCCGACTTCCTGTTGGGTTTAGAGCATGGCACAAAGAGACTTTTTGTTAAGTCTACGGGTGATACATGTGCCTACCAAATTTCGTACATCTAAGTGAAACGTACTGCGAGGGCTGCTTCGTTGAAATTTTGTAGGGGGCGCTATCGAGCTCCCTTGCCACACCAAAGCACAAAAACCATATCCGTTAACACATTTTAGCACCGTTAATGAGTGTGCCGAGTTTAGTTCATTTACAAGCATATCTAGCCCTTGAAAAACAACTTCCTGTTTCATGGCGAATGATGCGTCGCCACGGCAAGTACGCTCAACGAAAGCTAAAAAGCTTTGCAGGCTGGCATCAGGAACTTCTTAACACCACGCTGACCAAATTTGAAGTTGATCTGGTTAACCTGCTAAGAGTAGCACGCCAAAATAGAGCGACTGTAACTTCCTGTTGCCAATAGGTGGCGCTATGAGTATGAACCTAAAAAAAAAAAAAACTAGAAGAACCAAAATAACCAAAATAACCAAAACAGGTACGGAGTTCCCAGCATGTCGCCCTCCCTCTACGGCGCCATCTTGTTATTTGGGTGCAGCTCTGATGTCGGACTCTGGAGGACCGTTTTTGTGTGAAAATATTGATTTCTTCTGTAAGTAGCCGTGTAATAAGCACGATAATGTACAGCTAGCGGGTCATTATTGTGAAAGAATCCCCTTCAGTGCAGCATCGCCCTGTCGGGAATTCTTTCACAACAATGACCGGCCACTGTACATTATCCCTTACTTCGACGACCTTATAGTTTATTTTGAATTTTAAGTATTTTAAGTTGTGGTTATGTTGCTCTATTTTCACTTGCTACAACAGCTCCTGACTACAGCCACTTTATTTTGTATACTTTACAGTAAATACTAATAATGATTGTTAATTATATTTCAAATTTCACAAATGATAATGCAACTTGAGTTGTTTCTAACAGGATAACCTGCAAACTGGGGCTGATTTCGGCCTCTAATCTACACAGCAGTTAAGGGGTGAGATTGGGGGTTCAATTTTAAGAGACATTATTGGTCTCTGTGCAAAAAAAAGGTGAGTGATTGCTGCACAAGCCCTCAGACAGCAGATATTTTTTCCAAGTTCTGTAGGACTACATACTTAACATAATAAGTTGATCATCATTCTTTTGTCATATCTTCAACAACTGACCCTTACACCGATGTATTAATGGCATTTCATTTAGGGACTAGTGAGGGGATCTGAGTCATTGGGGCACTTCAGCCATCCCTCATTTCACTTATCGTATAATAATCTGGTACATTTTTCTCAGTGGTGATTGATTTAACAGTTTCAATGTCCCTCATCATCTATCATGCTGCACGATTGAAGCATAATCTGTCAGAAAGGCTGCAATTTCTTCAGTGCATGCATTCAGTCATCTGGCCAATTTATTTAACCAGTCATCCATTCGAGCACTCAGCTACTCAGTGGGCTTGTGAATCAGCCAGCTATTTTTTGACAGTCGTCATTTAAATAAAGTAAATGTAAATCATTAATATAGTCATTAACTGATATTAGGAGACTAAAAATACATGTTTATTACCAGGAAGGTCTACTTTCATCCAGTATGTATGTATGTATGTATGTATATGTATCCAATCCAATCCAATCCAAATTTATTTATAAAGCACATTTAAAAGCAACAAAGGTTGACCAAAGAGCTGTACAATTATACATAAAAACATAAAACCAACACAATAAAACACTAAGACCAACTTAAAACCAACAGGACATTAAAATAATAAAAGCGCTAAGACCAATAGGAAAGGAAAAAGGATTAAAATAGTCAACTCTCATGCCGAGCCAAAAGCCAAGGAATAAAATTGTGTTTTAATGTTTGATTTAAAAACAGGCAGTGTGGGGGACAGCCGAACATGAGGAGGCAGAGCGTTCCAGAGCTTTGGAGCTGCAACTGAAAAGGCTCGGTCACCCCTGAGCTTCAACCTCGACCGCGGGACAGCCAGAAGCAACTGGTCAGTGGATCTGAGTGCCCTTGATAAAAGATGTGGTTTTAAAAGGTCTGAGAGATAGGTTGGAGCTTGCCCATGTAGTGGACGCAGGTAGGAGCTGGTCTAGTTATTAAAAAATATTAAAGATAATTATCAATATTAATAAAATTAATATTACTTAATCATCAATATATATTAATAATACCAGGGCACCAAATTATATTGGTACATAAGCTCAAAAAGACATTAAAATGGCTATCAAAAGCATATAATAATATTAAAGCTGCAAGCAGCGATGAACGGGCCCTCGCACCTTCCCGCACGTCGGGGCTACTGGCGGGACGCCAATCGACACACCCGTACATTTCAGTGACCATCAGACACTGCACGCACACGTTAGACTTTATTTCCTGCGTAGATTGAGTGGCACAGCAAATGACGTATTTCAATTTTTTCACCACTTCCTGTGTCCGCTCTGTGTCGCTAGAGAACACGCGCTAAACATGCATTATGTTGCTCATTATCAAGTGTAGACCACACATTGTAAATTTCATGTGAATCGGATTATGTTTGTCACATAACGCTGACTTCCTGTTGCCAGTAGGTGGCGCTATGAATAGGAGACAATACTAACATGTAGATGTTGTCAGGCCTGAACTCTTATGAAGTAGATCAAGTTTGGGGCAGAGTTGACCAAGTACAGTCGAGCTAAAAAGTCAATATCTTGAAAACGAAATAAGATATCAACAAGCTTTAAGCAACTTTTGATGAACCTGGTTCAATAATGATCCACAGAAAATTTGGTAGCAATCGTCAATACGGTAAATTGAGCTCACTTCCCCTTTAATTTTTCCCTTTAATCTAGTTTTGAGATAGTTTAGTTCTGCCTGAACGTGGGCGTGCGTGAACCTGCGCGTGCCTGAAGGTGCGCACACGTGCCGTACACTTAAGGGTCCTGGTTTGGGGATTTTGAAAATATGATCACCCTAACATAAGCTAAAGGTAAACTGCTTATTAACAGGACTCTTGAATTATAACACAACATAAGCATTAGCCAGAGACACTCACAGAAGCTACGTCATTGTTCACACTGAATCTTCCGTTTCTCAGACAAACAAAAGCACATGGCTACTTTATAAGCACATGGCTACTTTATTATGCAGAATGATGTCATCACTTTCCCACGTAACGAAATCTGCGGAAAAACTCCCTCTCTCTGCATGTTGTGTCGGAGTAAAAAACACCAGCGCAGTTGCGTCTTTACACATGGAGCTGAGTAAAATACACCATGGAGCATCCAGTTGGCCTGTGAATTATATTTTTATTTTTCTTCCCTGGAGCATCGTGGGCCCTTTTCCGTTGTCGGGTCAGGGGGCTTGAGCCCCGGTTAGCCCGTGCATTAAGACAGCGGTGCATGGAGAGTGTGTATTGTCGGTAA
This sequence comes from Sebastolobus alascanus, assembly GCA_916701645.2. Classification (NCBI taxonomy): domain Eukaryota; kingdom Metazoa; phylum Chordata; class Actinopteri; order Perciformes; family Sebastidae; genus Sebastolobus; species Sebastolobus alascanus. The sequence goes on along the minus strand of CAKAOJ020000999.1, from coordinate 5,190 downwards.
AACGGTATTTCGGAACAATGCGTGTTTGTTTTCGGGACAACGGGCCAGGTCCGGGCGGGGAGTGCTGTAAAAATGTGCCCGCGAACCACCTTCGCCCGACCCTCTCCAAGCCGACCGAGAGCGGGTCTCGGCGCACCGCCTCTTATGCGGGACTCCCCAGCCTGCCGTGTGTCGCTCACACCCTCCAACTGGCTGTTAACGAGGGTCTTTTGGCTGTGAAAGATTGTCCACTGTGCAAAAAAAACAACAAAAAACGTTATTTATTTCCATTTTTTTTTTTGTCAAAGTTACAGGGAGCCACTGCAGATGGGCTAAAGAGCCGCATGCGGTTCCAGAGCCGCCGACCCCTGTCTTAAGCCAAAGTGTGAAATCTGACACCGTCTGAATGTGACGAATGAAAACTGATGCGTTTACTGTCACCTCTAAAACCCGTCATCCAACTATCTCCTGATAATATGGCGCATTTTTATTTCTGTAAAAAAAGAAAAACAATGGAAGGGGCATGGGTACATAATTTAATTATGCCATGTAGATGTCCTCAGGTCTGGAATACTATGTGGTATTTCAAGTTTGGGGCAGATTGGGCCAAGTACAGTTGAGTTACAAAATGTTGTTTTTCAATGGCGAGTCATGCAAATTCTCCGCCACGCCACGTCAACGCCGTTTCAAAAACCCTCACGATTTGAACAACTTTTCATCACAAAGATCTTTAGATTGTACTGACCAAATCTGAAGTTGATCGGGTTAAGTCTCTAGGACTAGTTCGTTAAAGTACAAAGCCTGGAAATGGCCAAAAATATCCAAAAAATTCACACAAAAATCCAGATGGCCGACTTCCTGTTGGGTTTAGAGAATGGCACCAAGAGACTTTTTGTTAAGTCTACGGGTGATACATGTGCCTACCAAATCTCGAACATCTAGGTGAAACGTACGGCGAGGGCTGCTTCGTTGAAATTTTGTAGGGGGCGCTATCGAGCTCCCTTGCCACACCAAAGCACAAAAACCATATCCGTTAACACATTTTAGCACCGTTAATGAGTGTGCCGAGTTTAGTTCATTTACAAGCATATCTAGCCCTTGAAAAACAACTTCCTGTTTCATGGCGAATGATGCGTCGCCACGGCAAGTACGCTCAACAAAAGCTAAAAAGCTTTGCAGGCTGGCATCAGGAACTTCTTAACACCACGCTGACCAAAGTTGAAGTGGATCTGGTTAACCTGCTAAGAGTAGCACGCCAAAATAGAGCGACTGTAACTTCCTGTTGCCAATAGGTGGCGCTATGAGTATGATTCAAAATGTGCCTGTAGATGTCTTCAAGTCGGGACACTCATCAAACGTCAGAAATTTGGAAAAGATCTGACCATCTGGAGTCGAGTTACAGAGGTTTGTTTTTTAATGGCGAGTCATCGAAATTCGCCATGCCGCCACGGCGCCGCCATTCAACGAAACCTCACAATTTTCACAAGGAAGCATCATCAAGGTCTTAAGGCTTTCCTGACCTAATTTGAGGTGGATCTGATTAGTTTGTGAGGCAGAGTACATCAGCATGCAAAACATGACATTTCCTGTTGCCAGTAGGTGGCGCTATGACTGCGAGCCAAAATTTGCACGTGGATGTCATCAGGGACGGACCTTTATCAGGCATGAGAGATTTGGAGCAGATTGGTTAATGTACGACAAAGTTACAGGCAACTTCCTGTTTTTTGGCGAAAGGCGCTTTTTTGCCGCCACGCCACGGCAACATAGTTCGATGAAAATGAAAGATTTGAACAATTTTTCATCACAAAGGTCTTAAGACTGTACTGACCAAATTTGAAGTCGATCGGGTTACAACTCTAGGACTAGTTCGTTAAAGTATAGTGCCTGGAAATGGCAAAAAATACCCTAAAATAACACATTCAATTCAATATGGCTGACTTCCTGTTGGGTTTATGGTATACCTCCAAGAGGCTTTTTTGTACGTCTCAACATGTTGCATATACCTGTCAAATTTCATACTTCTAGGTGAAACCACAACGAGGGGCTCAATGTTTGCAATTTGTAGGGGGCGCTATCGAGCCATTTTGTCACATCCCAGCAAGACACCCAGAAAATATCAAATTTTTCACCAGTCCTGATACATGTGCAAAATTTTTTCATTTCCGAGCACCTTTAGCCCCTCAAAACTGCGATTACTTTGTCCTAAAAATAATAAGAATAATAATAATAATAATAATAATAATTAAAGCTGCAAGCAGCGATGAACGGGCCCTCGCACCTTCCCGCACGTCGGGGGTACTGGCGGGACACCGGTCGACGCAGCCCTACATTTCAGTGACCATCGGACACTGCACGCACAAGTTAGACGTTATTTCCTGCGTAGATTGAGCGGCACAGGAAATGACGCATTTCAATTTTTTCACCACTTCCTGTGTCCACTATGTGGCGCTAGAGAACACATGCTACACATGCATTATGTTGCTCATTATCAAGTTTAGACCACACATTGTAAATTTCATGTGAATCGGATTATGTTTGTCACATAACGCTGAATTCCTGTTGCCAGTAGGGTGGCGCTATGAATAGGAGTCAATACTAACATGTAGATGTCCTCAGGCCTGAAGTCTTATGAAGTAGATCAAGTTTGGGGCAGATTTGACCAAGTACAGTCGAGTTACAACAGTTTGTTTATCAATGGCGAGTCATGCAATTTCTCCGCCACGCCACGTCAACGCCGTTTCAAAAAACCTCACGATTTGAACAACTTTTCATCACAAAGATCTTTAGATTGTACTGACCAAATCTGAAGTCGATCGGGTTAAGTCTGTAGGACTAGTTCGTTAAAGTACAAAGCCTGGAAATGGCCAAAAATATACGAAAAATTCACACAAAAATCAAGATGGCCGACTTCCTGTTGGGTTTAGAGCATGGCACAAAGAGACTTTTGTTAAGTCTACGGGTGATACATGTGCCTACCAAATTTCGTACATCTAAGTGAAACGTACTGCGAGGGCTGCTTCGTTGAAATTTTGTAGGGGGCGCTATCGAGCTCCCTTGCCACACCAAAGCAAAAAAACCATATCCGTTAACACATTTTAGCACCGTTAATGAGTGTGCCGAGTTTAGTTCATTTACAAGCATATCTAGCCCTTGAAAAACAACTTCCTGTTTCATGGCGAATGATGCGTCGCCACGGCAAGTACGCTCAACAAAAGCTAAAAAGCTTTGCAGGCTGGCATCAGGAACTTCTTAACACCACGCTGACCAAAGTTGAAGTGGATCTGTTAACCTGCTAAGAGTAGCACGCCAAAATAGAGCGACTGTAACTTCCTGTTGCCAATAGGTGGCGCTATGAGTATGATTCAAAATGTGCCTGTAGATGTCTTCAAGTCGGGACACTCATCAAACGTCAGAAATTTGGAAAAGATCTGACCATCTGGAGTCGAGTTACAGAGGTTTGTTTTTTAATGGCGAGTCATCGAAATTCGCCATGCCGCCACGGCGCCGCCATTCACGAAACCTCACAATTTCACAAGGAAGCATCATCAAGGTCTTAAGGCTTTCCTGACCTAATTTGAGGGTGGATCTGATTAGTTTGTGAGGCAGAGTACATCAGCATGCAAAACATGACATTTCCTGTTGCCAGTAGGTGGCGCTATGACTGCGAGCCAAAATTTGCACGTGGATGTCATCAGGGACGGACCTTTATCAGGCATGAGAGATTTGGAGCAGATTGGTTAATGTACGACAAAGTTACAGCAACTTCCTGTTTTTTGGCGAAAGGCGCTTTTTGCCGCCACGCCACGGCAACATAGTTCGATGAAAATGAAAGATTTGAACAATTTTTCATCACAAAGGTCTTAAGACTGTACTGACCAAATTTGAAGTCGATCGGGTTACAACTCTAGGACTAGTTCGTTAAAGTATAGTGCCTGGAAATGGCAAAAAATACCCTAAAATAACACATTCAATTCAATATGGCTGACTTCCTGTTGGGTTTATGGTATACCTCCAAGAGGCTTTTTTGTACGTCTCAACATGTTGCATATACCTGTCAAATTTCATACTTTTAGGTGAAACCACAACGAGGGGCTCAATGTTAGCAATTTTGTAGGGGGCGCTATCGAGCCATTTTGTCACATCCCCGCAAAGACCCAGAAAATATCAAATTTTTCACCAGTCCTGATACATGTGCAAAATTTTTTCATTTTCCGAGCACTTTTGACCCTCAAAACTGCGATTACTTTGTCCTAAAAATAATAAGAATAATAATAATAATAATAATTAAAGCTGCAAGCAGCGATGAACGGGGCCCCACACCTCTACGCGCGTCTGGGGTACGCGCGGGACGCCAACCGACGCGGGCCCGGCACAATGAAACCCGGGAAATCTGACGAGCACAATGACGTAGATCACACATGTAAATTTCTTCTGAATCGATGATGTTGTCACGTAACGCTGACCTCCTGTTGCCAGTAGGTGGCGCGATGACTATGAGTCAATTTTGCCATGTAGATGTCCTCAGATCCTGGACTACTATGTGGTATTTCAAGTTTGGGGCAGATTGAAAAGTACAGTCGAGTTACAATCATTTTGTCTTTCAATTGGCGAGTCATGCAAATTCTCCGCCACGCCACGTCAACGTCGTTTCAAAAACCTCACGAATTGAATAACTTTTCATCACCAAGTCTTCAGATGTACTGACCAAATCTGAAGTTGATCGGGTTAAGTCTCTAGGAGCAGTTCGTATAAAGTACAAAGCTGGAAATGGCCAAAAATATACGAAAAATTCACACAAAAATCAAGATGACCGACTTCCTGTTGGGTTTAGAGCATGGCACCAAGAGACTTTTTTTAAGTCTACGGTGATACATGTGCCTACCAAATCTCGAACATCTAGGTCAAACGTACCGCGAGGGCTGCTTTGTTGAAATTTTGTAGGGGGCGCTATTGAGCCCCTTGCCACACACAAGCACCAAAACCATATCTGTTAACATATTTTTAGCGCCGTTAATGAGTGTGCCAAGTTTCGTTTGTTTTTAAGCAATCCTAGCACCTCAAAAGCAACTTCCTGTTGCATGGCGAAAAATACGTCGCCACGGCAACGGGATTTTACGAAAATACAAAACCTTCGCTGTCTGGCATCATGAAGGTCTTACCATTTTTTTTTTGGTTGGAACCCAACTTTTGGGAAAAATTTTTTTGGAATCC